>JAWDGP010003283.1:147500-167500 GCA_033675545.1 Elysia crispata | reverse complement strand
ATGCTTAATTGGATTCAAAAGAAGAAAAAGATAATCAAATTCATCAACACAAACGTCCAGAAAAGAATCGTGCCATTGTACGAGCCATGACATATTTCTGTTTTCTTTCACTGCATTTCCACTAATGAAGCATTTCATTAAAAAAAAAATTCAACTCTCAGTGATCATGTTCACCTACAACTCCTATACTAAAATTATTATTATTATTATTATTATTATTATTATTATTATTATTATTATTATTATTATTATTATTATTATTATTATTATTATTGTTATTGTTATTGTTATTGTTATTGTTATTGTTATTATTATTATTATTATTATTATTATTATTATTATTATTATTATTATTACTATTACTGCTGCTGCTGCTGCTGCTGCTACTACTTCTACTACTACTACTACTACTACTACAACAACCACCACCACCACTACTACTACTACTACTACTACTACTACTGCTGCTACTACTACTACTACTACTACTACTGCTGCTGCTGCTGCTGCTGCTGCTACTACTACTACTACTACTACTACTACTACTACTACTACTACTACTACTACTACTACTACTACTACTACTACTACTACTACTACTACTACTACTACTACTACTACTACTACTACTACTACTACTGCTGCTGCTACTACTACTACTACTACTACTACTACTGCTGCTGCTGCTGCTGCTGCTGCTGCTGCTACTACTACTATATCCACCATCACCACCACCACTACTACTACTACTACTACTACTACTACTACTACTACTACTACTACTACTACTACTACTACTACTACTACTACTACTGCTACTACTACTACTACTACTACTACTACTACTACTACTACTACTACTACTAATAGTACTACTACTACTACTACTACTACTACTACTACCACTACTACTACTACTACTACTACTACTACTACTACTACTACTACTACTACTACTACTACTACTACTACTACTACTACTACTACTACTACTACTACTATTATTATTATTATTATTATTATTATTATTATTTATATAATCATCATCATCGCCATCATCATTATCATTATTATCTCAATTATTATTATCGTTTTTATTATTATAACTATCAAACATAATTTCGTTTTAAAGAATTTAACATTGGGGCTATAAAATGTGAATAAAATTACACATTTATCCCACATACCTTTGTAACTGTATCTAACTCTTCCGCCAGTCTAACCATCTTAATCACCAGTCAATTGAGTTTAAGCTCAAAACTTATGTGAAAATTATTCCAGTAAAGACCATTTCAGAAAGCTTTGCTTCTCTTCGAGTCGGATAGATCATTCTTATTTATTCATTCAAAAACATTTTCAGATAACATGACTGTAAACGCAAGAAAATCATTTAGTAGTCATTTTCTATTCCAAAAGCGGATTTGACCTATATGCTTGTGTAGAAACTAAGAACATCTCGGATTTTGCCAACCGTTGAGAGTAATACATTCCTGATCTAAGGCACCCGCACAGTAATCAAGTAGTTTCTGGATCTTTGACGATAAGATTTTCAGCACTGCTCACTCTCTTTTTGCCGAGGATCTGCGGTTCAGAAAGCATCGTATCCGTCTGCTAAGGGCTTTATTCAGCCAGAAATGTATGCAAGCGGAAAAGCTGATTGCGCATCTTCTACCATCTAGAATAATTTGGGATTGACAAACATACAAGAAAGATGTTGAAAAGTAGTGCGTGGTCTTTTAGTAGGCGCACGCTACGGCAAGAAATTACTTCCTGTAAATGTTATACAGTAAAATAACTGCGCTTGTAGATGGTGCATCACGTCATTTAGAAGGTAACACGAGGAAACCATTTTTTTTCCAATTAGCACTTTATAGATCTCTAAATAGGCTGGGTTCTTGTTGCAGATCAGCACCTATCTCATAAACTGATAGATAGGGAAAACAATTACAAACTTTATCTTATAACTGTCAAAAAGACGCATTTAAAGTGTTCGTGCAGTTTCCAAGTTTATCATGCTGTTAGTTTCCTTATGAGGAATCCAAACTTTTTCTAGATTTTTTTAGCAAAACG
Organism: Elysia crispata; assembly: GCA_033675545.1. Classification (NCBI taxonomy): domain Eukaryota; kingdom Metazoa; phylum Mollusca; class Gastropoda; family Plakobranchidae; genus Elysia; species Elysia crispata. The sequence continues at coordinate 165,430 of JAWDGP010003283.1, read as the reverse complement.
CAGCTATCAAAAGTTGTGAGAAATCGGATACTACGTCCCCCACCATATTTAACCAAGCGGTTCAGGCTTCAAACGATTGTACCATTAACTCATACTCTAGATCTATACAGAGTGCTAAAACCAGAAGCGCAAAGTTCTTGTAGATCTTTACAGTGAGTGCAACTCTCAGAAAATAGAGATATTTGTAGGCCTTCTTTGAAAAATTTAAGATTTGCAATGAAAGTACAATAATTCTAACGTGACTACTGGTATTTTAATACTAATATTAAAGAAAATTATCAAAACGCATGTTATTATGGTAAAATGGTTTTGCCTTTTTTAGCGCTTTTTTTGAAATACTTATCTTTATTTCCTTTAAGATAAAGTTTTTGTGTTCCTTTTGCCATAATCCTTGCCTCATTATTATTTATCATTTCAAATAAACTAACAAATCTATGACCGGAGTGCTGAGGATAATGTAAAACCTAAAACTAATATTTACCAATAGATGCAGTATGCTTTTGTAACATGGTGCCAGTCAAATTTTTATTGAACAAATCTATACACTAATAATAAATGTTTAGTTTAGAAAATCGCTCTATTTGAGAAACGAACTCTTGGGTGTCAATAAAAAAAAACTTCTACTCGGCGTACCTTAATTAATAAATTGCACTGATGCTATTAGAAGCTTCAAATTTCAATCTCGTAGTATCTTCGAATTTGCGAAATTTAAGCAGATAATGAAAGATGAAGAAAACTGCATCTCTCAGTATATAAAAAAAAGTTCAATTTAAATGAATCTGAAAAAAAAAAGCTAAGATGGCTTCAGCTATGGGAAAAGAAGTTCACGATGCTAGTAAGATTTTCGTGGAAACTTAACCCTGAGTGTATCTTTTTAACTGCTACATTCTATCCTCTAAAGGTTGTGAAAAGCATTCAATAGGAAAGACGGTTATATTAGTTTCTGGTTTAAAACAAAGAAAAAGAAAAAAAAACAACAGAAAGATCTAAAATAATAAGGTTCTGATATGAACAAAACATTCCGGTTTTATTATTTTGTTTTTTTTTTTGTTTAAAAAATCAATCAAGGTTGTAGAACTTCTCAATTTATATGGAATCATTACATACGAGTCTAGAAAAGAATAGACACGACAGCACTAGTGAACTCACTGTAATACAGTATAATTAAAAAAAAAGAATGAAAACACAATTATATAAGCAAAATCATGATCTCGGATCATAGATACTTTGTTATCAAAAGAACCAAAGTTGAAAGCTCCCAAGTAGAGGCAACGCACAGAGGGAGGGGCTATGTCATTGTACATGAGTAAAATGAGATGTAGTAAGATCTATGATAGTGAAGGAAAGTTTGAAATAAGGCAACTTTGACAGTTTCTCAAATATTATTTTTGTAATTTTAAGAGCGTTGAGGCAAGTGTTGTACTATAGAAGCTTCTTGCATTGTGAATATAATAATAAACTTGTTTGACAACTGAAAAAAAAAATTTTTTTGTTTTGTTTTGTTGTTAATTTTTTTTTTTTTTTTTGGGAAGCTGTTATTTGTAACTCTGGCAGCACAAATGAATGTCAAACATTTAACCAAACAAACGGGCTGAGATTTATATAACTGATAGTGGAGAGTGAAATAATGATTTGAAACAGTTATCGAAACAGAGGATAATGTAACATAAAAGATGAGACGGTTGTGAAGGCAAGGTATGGAGTTCCAGATGTTTATAAAACAGTAAGCTTATAACTAGTAAGTGTCAATTACTCATAAAATGCTTCAAGAGTACATCGTGCCTCTAAGAAGATAAAAAGTTTAGTAAGTGTTAGACTATGAGTCGATTGTTGTTATTTTGTTGCATCTTCTGGTAATTAAGACACAATAACCCCCGTGCAAGGCATTTTTTGGCTCATTAAAGAACGTGCAGAGGCGGAGGGTACTGGAGAGAGGCGAGCAATGGCACTTATGCAAGTTACTCAATACATACCCAAAATATCTGAAGATTTCGAAACAGAGAGGGGACCGGTTAGACAATGTCCTATATCAGTGACTAAGAAAATAAAAATAATTTTCCCCTATATTCCACAAACAGGCTTTACGCCAAACTGTTTAAGAGTAACAAAGATGAGTTTATTGTAAATAGGAATGAGAGGTACAGTCAGAAATCTAATAGTTTTGATGAAGTATTATAATTCTTACATGCCTAGCAGATGAGCAGAGGTAAAAAAAAAGATATTAATTGATGTATTACATAGAAAAAAAATGTACAAATAAACGCAAGGAATAAAAATTTTATTGTTACCAATATGTAAAAGAGAGACGAAAATGTTTAAAAGCCAAAAGAAATTAAAATTAAGCATAGCACTGCAAAGCGAAGGAATGTTAATTCCCGTTAGCGAATAGTATAATCATCTAAAACATGAAAAAGATAAGTGAAATCTTTGCCACTCAAGTGTTTGAAAAACTCAGAAAAAATACGTAACACTTTCCGAAGCAAAAGAAAATGTAGAAATCAATCGTCTAAGTAAAATATTAATGCAAAATGACCCGTGTCAAGCTACAGTCGGATCCTACAGATTAGGGCAAATCTCTGCAGTGTCATCTCTTTACCATACGCTCTTCGATGTGATAAGAGCTGACTTTTTCGGACCTCTTTTTGCGTTGTTGACTCTAGAGATCCTTAAGCTAGAGGTCAGAGTGAAAATTTTATGAAAAGAAATGTTTTCCTCTGCGAGCGTCGTTAGATCACTACGAAACAATGATAGTTTAACTACGATGAAGTGTCGACGATGATGATGATTATAATGATGGTCATGGTATTTTAAGCAAGCACTGGAGAGAAAATTTATGGATTTTTTTTCCTTTTTTGCATGCACTTCTCTTCTTTTTTTTTTAACTCTTTATCTCTGTTTTCCCCCCTTGTCGTCTCCTCCTCACCACTTTCAATCTTGAACTTTCTTTTTACTTTTCCTTAATTCTATTTCTCTCACTGATTTTACCTCCCCACTTGTTCCTGGCCTTTTCTACTTCTGTCTCAAGACTGATTTTGCAAAAACATAACTAATTAAGTTTCTATGGCAAGAGTTTGATTGAGACTCTGAAATCAAAGAAGATATATGTAAAAGCTGCTGGAGAGCATTACTGAGAATAAAAAATATGAGTGTGAAGACTAGAAAGAGGATTTTCCACATAGATTTTTTCTGATGGTAAAAAAAAATAACGACTGAATCAAATAGGAGAGTAATTGTGCCTTCAAAGTGCTCGAATAAGTCTTTAATACAAGAAAATATCTCAGAAAGTTATCCACGGCTTTAATATTGAATTGAAAATAATTACTGAGGAGGCCAAGTCTTGCATCGCGCAATTTGAGATGGAAACCTAAAGAGTCAGACTAATTTACAGATAGTGATCAATTTTCTTACAGAAGCTTTACATATTTTCTTCTCATCTGAGAGCTGTTGACATCACAGACGTCTTTAAGCCTCGGTATTTACGCGTGGTCGGACCACCAACTTGCACAGAGCTCAGAGAGCATTAAATTAGTACTCAGAGTAAGAAAAGAAAACCTTTCAGCACCAAGCAGCAGATTGATTTTTGCCCTTCACTAGCCTCAACATTTGAATATTATACTATACTATGTACTGCTCCTCTATCCTGTCCTTGCCTATCCTTATCATTACCTCCCCCCAATCCTGCTTCTCCATTTCTCGTCTTTTCATAAAAATATTTCGCTTGCTCCCACGTCAATCTTCCTATTTCTTGTTGTCCTCCTGCGGGACTGCACACATCAGCAGATCCAATCAAACCAATGCTATGCCTAATGCCCCCAGGGAACCCCCGCTGGCATGACCTTGAGAAGGGTCAGAAGCTGCCCAAATCTAGAGCGTCGGTCACTCTGATTGCCCTGAGAGTTGGCTTCAAGATATCCCGGCGATGGTCTCAATTTTTTTCCAGCCCGCAAGCTACTCATCCTCTCCATTCGGTCTAACGGCATTACATTTGGCCATGGTTTTTTTTTCTTACAATGAAGGTAATCGGAATACTGGTTGACATCATGCTAAATAGAAATCACGCGATGGATGATCCTGTTACGTTTTAGATTTGGTTTTGTCCCTCTCAGAACGGAAATAATTGTTTTCCTCGTTATGGTAGGTGCTATTGACAAACCTCAAAATGAATATTAGTATTTATCCGTATTTTTTTTATTAATTTGTGTATATATTTTCATTTCTGTTTTTTTTTTTTCCTTTGAGATGATTTGGGGAAGGTAGGTTGAAAATGATCTGCATAGAGGGATTAGCTTGATTCAGTTTGAGAGTCTTTATTTCACAGTTAAAGGTTTTTTGGATGAAAATAAATTACAAACAGTATTCAAATCTTGTAATTCCTTCCCTTCCGCCTAGCACATAGATATCGGTTTTACCTTTTTAATGCCTGAAGTTTTTTTAATGTGGAGGCAAAGCTGGTGAAATCTCCCAGAAAATAATCTAATTAGCCTCAAAATCAACGTTTCAAATTGGGCTTTCCTAGATTTTACTTGTCAAGTGCACAAAAATCTAAAAGATTGAACGAGAGCGCTACGAGACAATGAATGGAAATGTCATGAAAGCTTATATCCGTCACACCATACTGAAAGTTATAGCACTCACACTGGCATCGTGAACAGTTTTGAAATAAAAACATAAAACCAGCCACAATGGACAATACGCTGAGGTAGGTACTATATCTGCACTAAAAAAAAATACGAAAAACTTCATGGGATAAGAATGAATACAATGAAATAAACAGGAAAAAATCTATGGGCTAAGGAGTAAAAATGAAAAGTGCGTGGAATGTTTCTTTCTTATCGTATATGTAGAAATAAAATACTACAGCATTGAGGCGAGGCGTCTACTAAAAGACCACCGTAAACCCGAATATATATTTGTAGCGGCATGCGCAGGGAAATGCGTCTAAGACAACGATATACTTTATGTACCACGAAAGAGGCTGAAAGGAGATTAGAATATACAAAAAGTTAGCTTACCTCTCTGCTCCTCTTGCTTCATCGCCATAATCCTTGTTGTGGAGTTCATTAAGATCGCCAATCAGCTGAGTGAAAGCGCTGGAGGAGGAAAATAAAAATTAGTCGTTTTTATATGCTGTGCCTTATGCGATACCTCAAAAATAATATTTTACGAAAATACCAATACGGATCATTATCAACGAATACACCTTTTCAACTCGTTGAGGAAAGGGAGGGGAGAGAAAAAGAGAGGGTTATGTTGTTGGTTGGGTTGAGGTCGGTACACTTTGATTGATAAGTATCGAGAACTTTCACAAAAAAAGATTTTCTTTCATATTCCCCTTATGGAAAATACCTAAAAGTGGAAATATTCATGATAAAACTATTTCCCTTAAAAGGGGTAGAGTCCATAACAGTAATCTATGTCACGAATTTATATTATTAACATATGAAATCGAGATCTAAAGAAACAAATAGAATTTCTACTTATGATTATTTACTTGGTGAATATGCCCTACGAAAGACAGGAATGTTATAAAAAGAATATTTCTGACAATAGGCATTTTACTATCACTGCTTAAGCGCCCTTTGCTTTTACTGGATTTTGCTGAAAGACGGTTTGGGCGTTGACTCCCACAGTGAGCAATCACGGAATTCCTTTGTTTTTGTTCTTTTTTTTTTTCGAGGGGAGGCGTCACTATGACTTACCGAAACCGTTAGATCTATTTGATGTTTTTAATCTTCTTATTTTGATCAAATTCAAAAACGTTGTAAAGAAAAAAAAAGTTAACTCCAGAAATGCAAAGATAATTTAAAGTCCAGACAAATCGCTAAGTTTAAGAGATACAGGTAGACCGATAGATTGATTGTTTTCATAGATAGAGCATGCGAGGCAGAAAATCATTGACTCTGAACAAGAGGAAGAAATAGAGACATAGACAGATAAGGAAATGCAGGGAAAAGGGATCTGGGACAAAATCGTCCGAGCCATGAACCCGGAAGACAAGCAGAAAATCGAGAACGAATGTTTTCAGTTAGCCGAAGTTATAATGAGACGCTACAGACCTAGGGGAAGGAAATAGTAAATGTTTGTGTATCAGAGAATAAGGTAAACAAAAGATATAGAAAAGAAAGAGAGGGAGAGACTGGAGAGACTGGAGAGCAGAGAAAGAAGCGGAGGGGGAGAGAGAGAGAGAGAGAGAGAGAGAGAGAGAGAGAGAGAGAGAGAGAGTTGAATGAATGAGAAAGGAGACTGGGCAGTTGGAGACAGAGTAAGCTTTGAATGAATAACAGCACCATGAAAGCGTTGACTCACTCTCTGTCCACTGTGAGACACTCGACTCCTGGAGGTAGAGCTATCACGTTGGCTGTTCTCCTGTCTTCACTGCAACAGGGAGAAGAATATTCAGGTGATCAATCAGAAATATGTTTATGTGCGTCCTCTAACAAAGAAACAAAAATGAAGTCATCTTTGCAATTGAAATAAAGTTTCCTACAGTTGAAAAAAATTATACTGAAATATAAATTGATGGAGAGGGTAGAAAACATAGAATCTGAGAGCAAAAAAAAACAACATTCATTTGTCACCAACCTCAAAAGAGCCTTTTCTCCGAAGTAGTCTCCCCTCTTTAGCCTTCGAACTTCTTTGGGTTCTGATTGGCCAGCTATCATCTGAGTGACCTTCACCTGCAAAATCACAGTGAAATTTTTCTTAGATTTAATAATCATCTAACTTTCTCGCTTTTATTTTCTATTTCCTTGTTATTATCTTAGAAATAAATTATCTTTATGCCCAACTTCTCCCCTGCTTTCTATATTTAATTGCACATTTCTTATCATTTTTCTTTATCAGCGTGTATGCTTTTTATTTTTTCTTTGCGAACATTGTTACTATGATCACAATCACCACGACCAACATCATCTTTCTCATGATCATTCTTCTTCTTCTTGTTCTTGTCCTTGTTCTTGTTCGTTTTCTTCTTCTTCTTCTTCTTCTTCTTCTTCTTCTTCTTCTTCTTCTTCTTCTTCTTCTTCTTCTTCTTCTTCTTCTTCTTCTTCTTCTTCTTCTTCTTCTTCTTCTTCTTCTTCTTCTTCTTCTTCTTCTTCATTACTACTACTACTACTACTACTACTACTACTACTGCTGCTGCTGCTGCTGCTGCTGCTGCTGCTGCTGCTGCTGCTGCTGCTACTACTACTACTACTACTACTACTGCTACTATTATTATTATTATTATTATTATTATTATTATTATTATTATTATTATTATTATTATTATTATTATTATTATTATTATTATTATTATTATTATTATCATTGATGTTTTTGTTGTTATTATTACTCTTGTTGATTTTACTACTATTATATTACTGCAAAAATCGTAATAGATATTATTGAAGGTCTTATCAACAACCCTATATCGCTAAGATCATCACCATCGATCTCATTTTAATTATTATCCAATTTATCACCTTCACATCACCATCATCTTCATTTTTATCATCGTTTTTCATCGTTATCGTCGTTAAATTTGTCATCTTTTTTTAAACTTTCTTTCGCACCCTAAATTAAAAGCAACCTCATAAAAATTTCTTGAAATTGAAGACAAACTGAGTGCACGATATCCGTCAAATTTAAGAAAGTCAAACACCGACACTAACAAGCTCAACGCGCTTTCGATCACGTCTTTTCCCTATGTGATTTCCTGCCAATTCTTTCGTAACGTCCCCAAATTTCCTTCAGCGGATCTTCAACATGTCATGTTGTCCGATTCATCTAACCGTCTTATCTCAAGAAAATGCATCATTTATAGCTCCAACACACAAAACATAATACTCTCTTAATTCAGATTTGAATAATATTGCTTGCGCTATTTGAATGGAGCGGGTTCAAACAAATGATCGGTTTTTTTTTTTTATTTCCTGAAACGTGTCTATGCTTAATCGTCTCTTCATAACAATTTCCCAGAACGTCTCTGTTGGAAAGAGCTCAGAGACGAGATAAATGAATGAGCTTCCATGTCTCAGAGGTGGTTGCAAACAAAAGAGGTGATCGATGTAAATGCGATATATTTCGAGTCCGTCCTCTTCTGGCCATTTGCTCTAAATTACGTCTTGCCAAAGTGTGACTTTTATTTTTTCATTTTTATTTTAAAAAAAATTCATTAAAAAATTTGGCCGATTCCCATTGAACAAAATTCATGGTGCGTTTCCAAATCCACATGATTTTTTTTTTAAGAGCGCCGACTTTATTATCTTTGGCCGGTTAAGAATGTTGAAGACACAGACAGAATGGCGAGTGAGCCATAAAGACAGTCGATCGACTTTAGGTAATGAAGAACAGGGAACATTACAAAATAATAAAATGTCTGCAGTGAAATTAGGTTCTGACATCAATCAGATATATACGATTATATAATAGATAAATGAGGCTGAGGTAGGAAGAGGGCGCAGAAAGCGGAGAGAAAGAGTAAAGAATTGTGAAAAGAGAGGGGGAAGAGAGCAATATTATGTGAGATATGAATAGGAAGAGAGACAGACAGACAGAGACAGAGAGGCAAATAAAAAAAGAGAAAGACAAAAATTAAGATTAACTGAGATAAAAAATAAAGAGCAAAAAGAAAAGAGTCGGAAAGGAAAAAATATAGATAGATAAATAGATAGATAGAGAGAGAGAGGGAGAGAGAGAGAGAGAGAGAGAGAGAGAGAGAGAGAGAGAGAGAGATGAGTGACGTCACCAACAGTAGAAGGTAATCACCTCTCCCTTGTTAAGGATGAAGAACATATCACCAGCCGCGCCCTCTCGGATGATGTATTCACTCTCGTGGAAGAAATCCTGGAAGGAATAAACGAATGTAAGTAGTAAAGACAGCTAACTCTCGTATATAAAAAAAAATTCTATTTTTAAAATTGAATTAATCGAGTAACCCAGATGTAATGTTACATAGTTGTAAAAAAAAATATTTTTTAGTCTTACGCGAGGCTGCGTGAAATTAAGAGAACCACTTTTTTTTAAAAAAGTTGACATGATTACAAATAGAAACTTCGTCGACGCTGTCCTAAAAATGTACAGAACAGTTAAGAACCAGTGAGTGACATAAAATAGAAGTGGATTATGAAGATTTTTTTTTTCAAAAACTGCTTTTCCAATCCATTTGGGTTTCTTTAAATCAGACCCGTAAGCTTCCTAAGCTGTGTAACATTGCTTCATTAATTATTGAATCATGTCAAAAGAGCATACGCTTAAAACACACCAGTTCATTCAGATGATAAGCTGAAAATCAGAAGGAGGAAGTTTTCCGATTCATTTAGAAAAAGAAGGAAAGGAAAGAAAAAAAGCAACATGTTCATAACAATCGAATTCCGTCTAAATGTAGGATTTGAATGAAAGAATGTTTACTGAGAAATGCAAAGCAGTATAGGATTGCATTTTGTTGAAGAAAAAAAAATATGAAAAAGAAAACAAAACTTCGCAACCTCATGAGAGTAAACAAGCTTCTACATCTTGGCTAGTGTACACACGTAATTATACCGAACTTACGTATTCTAAGACGTCAGCAATTTTGGCCAGTTTTTCGGACGGCAGGTTTTTCAGCAAAGGCACACTGGAGGGGAAACAAAAGAAACTCGGATTATGATATTCACAACAAAAACAAACAAGCAAGCATCATTAGGAAGAAGTGCAGCATTCGAGATGAAGAACAAAGAAAGGAGGTAAAAATTAAAAAAGCTGATTTGGAGATGGAGATTTTTGTGCGTGCGATGGGTGTAAATAAAAACAAGCTCATGATACTTTGAGAAAATTACCAAGTCGTGTTGGTCCGAAAACAGTGTTTAACTTCACTCTGGATCTTCGGAAGATTTTCAGTCCGAGAGAGAAGCGAGGAAGATTCTAAAGTGCAGCGCGTGCCCACAGCAGAGGTTTTTCTTCGAGCAGTTTCGAACAGAGCAACTGCGGTTTACGAGCTAACAACTAGGTTTTAAAAACGGCATTGGATTTTTCATTCTTAAGATGATTAGAGCGAACAAATTATATTATAAATTTCTTTTTCAGCACAATCAATATAAAATGAACGGGAAAAAATCTTCGGCGACAGAAAGAGGGTTCCAGTGCATTTAGCACATAACTCTTTTCTGTGATGTGTTTTGACGTATTTTAATATACATCTCTCTCTCTCTCAATTTTATCTCTTTGTAAACCTCTATACCTCTTTCTCCTCTTATCCCTCGATCTGTCTTTCTCATTTTCTATTCAGTTTATCTCACTCATTCATTCTTCTTACCTCTCTTTCCTAAAGTTTTATTTCGTTTATTTTCTCTGTTTATGAATCAGTGCCTTTCTCTGTTTCTTTGTAATTACATCTTTTTTAATAACTCGTCCTATTTTCTCTCACTGTGACGGTCATCATTAAGTTTACGTCTTTGACAGGGCTAGAGTCGGAATCAAACAATCAGAAAAACTATAAATTAATTAATTTTAGATGAGAAATATTTTAGGTCACTTATTAAACAAATCAGCCTTGTCCAACTAAAAGAGAATGCCTAGCGGCAGTTGCCCCCCTCCAAAAAGCCGAACAATGTAGAAAACAACTAACCTACATCCTCAAAGACAGAAAACGGTATGTGCCACAAGGCATTAGTCTAGTCTGTCACGTACACTCAAAGTCGGGTAATAGAGTAACAGACATAGTTTAGATGCTATTGCTACAAATTCATTAAGCTAAAACGACATCGGACCTTGAATATTTACTAAACTCTATTAATTTTGTTTTATATTTGCGGACGTTTCATTATCTCTTGTAGCATCATGGGTTAGTGATGAAATTTTGCATTCATAATGTTTCATCTAGATCTAAGTAAGTCCGGTTTACTCCAGAATTCCCTGAAGTACAATAACTCCTGTTGGACCCCAGTTCTCACCGTGGTGGTAAATTGTCGGACGTTAACGATTCCGGAAGCTCTTAATTCTATAGTAACATTATACAGAGAAAGGTATCTTCAATTTAAGCGTGTCTTTACCATCTTGGTTTTCTACATTTAACTGTTCCTTCATTAGTTCATTGTTCAAATAGCAAATTGATTTCGAGCAGTTAAAAATAATTGAAAAGAAATATTCTTTTTCTGCCAAAATTGTCTAATTGTACGGTATGGAGTTCGCAATAAGTGTGTTTCCCATACAAGTTACTTACTAATTTATTTATAATTATTTTTGTTCTTTTAGTGGAAGAGGGTGTGTGCGTGTGTTTGTGGGAGGGAGGGAGTGTTCAAGCGGGCCTGACAGCCATAGAATTATCTTTATTCGGTCTGCTACGCTGAGACAGAATCTTGACAGCGGTCAACATTTTAGAGTTATTCCGCTTCTAACGGGACAGTGGGCATTCGTAGAAAAAAATAACCACAACACTTACCAATTATACAGCCACGAGATAGTTTGATATTTCCCTTGAAAGAATCTAAATTGGTCGAGATAAACTTAGGTCTATTAAACGAGTTCCTGCCCGCTCGATCGCATTTTGATTTGGAATCAAGATGGAACATGAAAAAATGGCTTTTATCCACCATTCAATAAGCGGTCAAGAGGTTTCGAAATAAAAAAAAATTGTTCAAAAGTTTAAAGGCTTCTCAAATGATTCTTGTTAACAATCAAATAATTCAGGAAAAAGAAGTCATTTAATTGACCAAGAAGTAAAAGAAGTGGATAATTGAGTTTCGTGAAAATTAAATATTTAATGTTTAATTTGTTCTTTTTTTATTACTTATATGCGCAAAAACAATAACGCTCCTATTTTTATTTTCCCTGACAGTTAAGAAGTTATAAATGTTATTTACGATCAATATGTAAAAGGTAATATTAAGTGGTCGAAGTTGCGAAGACCGCTGACTTTGCTGGTGAAAGGCTTTAGGTAAAAGAAGTAAACGTTATTTCTGAACCTAATCTTCGCTTCTATTGGGGGGAAATTGCTAAGCCATTTGCCTTTTCAGCATTCACAAATGAGCAAAAAATAATGAGATTGAGAGGATAATTAAGTTATGAGGACGTCAATTGAAATGTTTAATTCTAATTCTAACTATAAACAAATATTTGAATTTTGTATAATAATTCTATTTTTTTTTTATTTCTTTATGTTAGAGATTTCTGTAGTAATTAGTATAAATATGTTGTCTGTTTTTCCCCTTTACCTTGTCTCCGTTCTAAAATCTAAAACAACTATTTATATGCTTCCTTTTTGCATAACGAACGACGCAATTTGCTAAATACATTTTTAGAAAAAAAGCTAATTTCAAGATCTTGAAAAAGAAAGTTGTAATTTCAAAATGTAAAGCTATTGTAATTTTAAATAACTCGACGTCCTCCTAGTCTGTCTCTGACCATTACGTCAGCTGTGTAAAATATTGTGCGACGATTATTTGCATCCGCCCCATCGATGTTCAGGGTGTTTCTTTATAAAACACGCATCTTGGGAATCGTTCAGGGTATGTAAAACGGGCGATTTACATGATCATCAAATGCTTGTCCCGTGAGACCAATCGCCAAAGTGTGGGATAAAGTTGTCTGCTCCTTGTTACCATAGGAACGCAATGCTCAGATGCATTAGATGGTTTTCAATGATTTTAATGAGTCTAAGCGACGTATGGCGAGGAAGTTTGTGAATCATGCATACAACAGGGCAAAAAGGATGACGAGAAAGGAGTACGTATGGTAAATAGTTAATGAGAAGAAACATGAAAAAGGAAGAAGCGAGGTGTAAAGAAAAAAAAGGACGGAAAAAGAAGGGAATTAGATGAATTTAACAGGGAAAAGATTAGGAGAGAGGGAGAGGGAAAGAGAGAGAGAGAGAGAGAGAGAGAGAGAGAGAGAGAGAGAGAGAGAGAGAGAGAGAGAGAGAGCGGAAGACAGAGAGTCCGAAACTGAACGAAAGATGTATGAACCGAAGTTCAGTAAGAATGTTTACGATTGTGGTGGTGGACACTGAATCAATGTGATAAACTTTCATTCTTTCACTATATAAAACTTTGTGAGATTCATTGGGAACGTTCAACAATTTAGAACTAAACTTTCCTCCCTTCATATCAAAATGCTTCAAACAAATATTTATAGACCTAAAATCGTTGAAATGATGGGCCGCGAGTCCGTGGAAAAATAAAAATGATAATTCTATGGATAACGTAAAATATGCTGAAACAGTTAAAAAATCTGAAATGACTCACAGGATGGCTATGAGTAGCTATATTGATGAGTAGACAAATGAGTTTGCGAATGAATAGATTGTTTAGATAATTATAATGATTAACAGGCAATCAAAAAGGGAGACAAAAGAGAGACAAGTAGATAGGTAGATAGCCATATGCGGTGGGTGGATAAATTGACAGACATACAGATAGAAAGAAGAAAATTAGGTATTGATCGAAGAGATATAATTTTTTAGCATAATAGATTCCTTATCATGAAGCCTGAGGATAACATAAATGTTTTACCAATTAACCTATCGCTCTCAAAATCAGGAGTTTAGACAAATTTAACACAAGCTAAAGAATGGAAAGATTTGAGAAATTACAGAATGGTAAAGGTAGAAAGATAGAGAGGGGAGAGAGAGAGAGCGCGAGAGAGAGAGACAGACAGACAGACAGACAGACAGACAGACAGAGACAGAGACAGAGACAGAAACAAAGACAAAGACAGAGACAGAGACAGAGATAGAGACAGACAGACAGAGACAGAGAGAGACAGGGACAGAGACAGAGATATGAAAAAGAACATTTAAGAGAGTGAATCCGTGTCAGTCACAGAGAAATAATGAAGGAATGCTTTTATGCACACATTATGATGAGAAAGACAAGATAAATAAAAAGAAAGATTAAAAAAGAGAGAAAGAAAGAGAGATAGAAAGATCAATGAAATCATAGACAGCTCAACCATCTGAGAGGCCTAGAGAAAAAAGTGTTGTTCATGTGAACGAAGGAAAGTTGGATGAAAAATCAAATAACGCAGACAAACTGATAAACTGGTTAACAGACACATTTATTTTCTATTTACAAGGCTCAATCGGAGAGATCTTTATATAAGACTTGCTGCAAGACCGGGTGCTGTCCTACTCCGCTAATTTACTCTAAAAGCCTGTCCTAGCAGAAAGCCCGGCGTGTCTCTGGAAAATGTCGGGTCTGAATGTCGATCTAAGTGTGCTAACTACTGGCCGGGAGCAGAGATTCCGATGTACTCGCACATACGTTGTTTAGTGGCTCCGCAAGCTCAGTTATTAACACATTTTATCCTATAAGACGAGATCTCGGACAACTTTATTGTATAACAGACGCGTGACTGTGGAGCTTGTGAATATGTTGAAAGGGATCCACCTTTATGTTTTGGCTATTTGCAGTTGTCTCGGAATAGTCTTTCTGTTAGCTAATGAGGGTTACATTCGGAAGAGACTGATAATTTATTAAATCAATTTCAATGACAGAGCTTTTAGCAAGAGACCTTGGTTAGATTCTTTGCTGGGATATTTAAATTTGGGAATGGATTTCATCTGAAAGTAATGACAGAACCAATATTTTTTGTGTCATTTTATTTTATTTTATTTTTTTGTCTAGTCTATTTATGACATTTTAAACCTGTCCTTTTTCTTTCTAACTCATATAATGAATGTATAGAGTTTGTGAAACAAAAGTCTCTCTTTCCCCTGGTTATATAATTATGAATGCCAAATATCCTTGTGCTAATATTATTCAAATTAATTCCAAATAGAAGTAAGATTAATTCTAGATAGTATGGGCAATTATTTCTGTGTACGTATTTTTTTTTTGTCTTTTTTTATTCTCTTCTCATGCATTGGAGTGTCATTATACCCCGTAATGATTGGTGCAGACTTAATTATAATGTAATGTGTGTGTGTGTGTGTGTGAGAGAGAGAGAGAGAGAGAGAGAGAAATATATCCAAATAGAAAGGCAAAAGCACAACACTTGGAGGAAAACTTGTTAATTATAAAGGATTCAAAAGGACGCGCGAGTGTGTAAATAAAATTTTAGCCCTAGAGAATGAAAGAGACAGAAACAGACAGGCAGACAAACAGATAGTCAGAAAGAAAGACAGAAAGAGGGACACACAGAGATACAGACAGATAGACGGGCAGACAGAGAGACAAGGAATGGCATACAAACTTAAACTACAAGCTAGAAATGAAATTAAACGAGTCAGTTTTTCTCGGTCATTAAAGGAGATTGATAATTGATTTTTGTGGCTTCAGTTCAGGGTAATTGAAATGGCTACTTTTACATTGCCAAACCAGTGACCTCTAGATAGGTTGGGACTAAATTCGGACAGGGCTCAAACTCAGCTGGTTAAAATTTTACAGAATGTAAGATCGGGGCTTTCTTTCTCGCTCATTGTTGTTCCTTTGTTTATATTATTATAATCATTATCACAATAGAAATGTGTGCATTTATACAGCATGGATGATAAACAGACACAAAGAAATTTCGGGAAGGTGAATTAAATCAGGATAATATCGCTATGAAAAAAGAAATTCGAAATTATGGTACGGACCTTTTACCCTTGTTAACATTTCAGTTCTTGAAATTAGTAAATATTCTATTCTTAAAAAGACGTTCTTGAAAATCTCGTCCCTATTTGTCGACAGAAACTAGAGCCACGAAATTTTGAGGATAGTTTAAAAAATGGTTTAACTTTAAAATCTGACGTGGAGCCAATTTTAAGTCTTCAATGCTGAAAAGAAAAAAGAAGAAAAAAACAGAAATTTGACAGCTTTTTTCCATATTCCCCGCTTAAAAATTGGACGATTTCGCAAGCTGACCACAAGCCCTTGCGAGTGTTATGTTGATACAACAGCATCATTGAAGCTTTTCTGCGGTGCGTTGTGGGAGAAAAACAACCTCTCAAGGTGTGCATTTTTTATATCGGAGTTGGCTTGGCTGCGAAGATGCTGTGCACTTTCACGCTCGGAAAGAATTATAAATAGTGAGCTCAATGAGCTCAGAGTAGCGCATCGAAACACCACCTTTACGTTTGTCCCAGGAAGATTGTCCATAAATGAAGAAGAATGTCGATGGCAAGGGGAAAATGAAACGCATCGAAAAATGTGACGATTGTTTTGACTGTTTGTGAAGATGACTTCCACTTCTAGGTTAAACTCAAATAGATAATAAAAGCTATACATTTACTAAATATTTTGCAGATTTCCTGACCACAGCCAGATCTAGTTTTATAGTGTGTCAAAGTCAAACCAACTAAAATATTAATGGAACTAATTGAGAAGGTCGTTCGTGATTCGATGGATGAAATCTTACCTCCTCCTCCCCATTTTTTGCTTTGCCGAGATCTAGTAATCCATTCATAAACTATTTTGATACAACGTTGAAAAAATCTTGCCATGCATATTATGTTCGTACTAAAAAAAAAAAACAGCTGTGCAGGACTTAAAATCAATGCTAGTTTGCCGACCTTTTTTCTATTCTTAATCCCCACATAAACTTGAAAATTTAAATTTTGGAAGGATTCAAAACCAAAGGACAGTAAAAAATTACGAGCAGATACAAACTAAAACTGCAATAATAGTGAAACATCATCCACGGGCCACACCTGGGCTGTAGCTGTATTCTTTATCAGACACATCTGTTTAAGTGCCAGCTGTAGGATGCTTTAATAATTTCAGGGCGTTCTAAAAAATTTTCATTTAGCGTCAATTGTAATTTTTTTTTTTTTTTTTTAAATAATTCCGCGGGCTAAAACGCGATTAATTTATTGGTGACGTTCAGGCGATTTTGAAAAGGCCATTTTTTTTAACTATGGGTTAACAAGAATTGTGTCAAAATCAGATGCAACAGCAGGGATGGCCGATATAAGGGAAAATGCTGTCAAAGACAGTAGTAGGCGCACTGGGTTAAGGCCGGTGGCCAATAAAGTCTCGGTTATCCAAGACTATCCAGACTCAGTGGTGCGAATGACACTCGAATTTATATCTGGTTCAGGTCCGTTTTTGTGGATACTGTAATTTTCAGGACATCGATTGTTAACTTAAGCATACTCGAGTAACTACAGATTCACTTAAAACGCCGAACGCTCCATATAGGGTTGTCAAATTATATGGCGTATTAAAGAGAAAGCAGCTTTTTTTTTTTAAATAAGGACATGATTTAGAACAGCAAAAAGTTATCCTACCGATATTAAAATAAAAGAAATTCCTATCACATGCGGATCCAAAAAAATAAAAGATTAAGAACGAGAGAGTGTGAGAGAGGGGGGGGGGAAGAGTGGGAGAAAGAGAGGGGAGAGAGAGAGAGAGAGAGAGAGAGAGAGAGAGAGAGACAGAGACAGAGAGAGAGAGAGAGAGAGAGAGAGAAAGACGAGAAAGAGAATGAGTTGGAGTAGAGGAATGAAGAGGGAGAGGAAAAGAACGAGATTGCATTAGAGCTGCTAACCTTTTCAAGAAGGCCATGTTCTCCTCCCTCTTCTGCAGGCCTGTCTTCATCATGATGGTCTGGAACACCCGCCGATCCAGGACCCACAGCGTCGTGGCGGTAACCGCTGCAACAACAACAACAACAACAACAACAACAACAACAACAACAACAACAACAGCCACATTAGTAGTTATAAGAACAAAGAATAAGCCGCCATCTTATATAGAGAATAATATTGGTATTATCATATTTAAACATCGGTAAAATACTACAGAAATTTGAAAAGACAAAGTAGATTAGTCGACTAGTAAGTGGTTAGGGTTCAATACATTCGACCGGATGGATCTTGGTTCTAGTCCTAGCAGAGTTAAGGCATTTTTAGGTACCTGTGTGTATAAAAACCAGTCATGAACGGCGAGTGATGTGTCCGCCGCACTAAAACAAGTGAAATCATGGTAAGAACAAGCTGAGAATACGAGCATATCTGCCTCCAAAGAGATCTTTAACGATAAGACAAACTTAAC
>JAWDGP010003283.1:117500-142500 GCA_033675545.1 Elysia crispata | reverse complement strand
TGAATAGTCTGCTTTGAAGATGCATCTTTTTTCTAAGTGCTGCCCATCCCTCTAGCTTATACCGTATCTTGTCTTGACAGCAAACTTATCTGAGGCGTTATCTAGAAATGTATTGGTAGCGACTGTATAACATTACCCCAAGTTGTATAAACTTAAGAGCTACACTTTGAACTCACGCAGCTGTATCAAAGTGTCCATAGCTTATGTCCAAGTGGAAAAATATAGAGTTTTCTCTTGCTGACGTTCTTCTGTGCATTGCTGGTTGACGTAACATTGTAGTGGAATGTCTGATCTCTGCCGTACAAGGATGAACTGTTGTGTTTGTTTTTCTAACAAATTAGCTGGTTATCTTCAGTGCTATTTTATATCTCACAATTTTTTAAAAACGTTTTGCTTCCTTACATCGTTTTGCAAATATGAATTAATATAAATATAATGATTTTAATCTAAAGATTTGAGAAGGAGTTATGATTGTTACACAGATATTCACTGCCTTTCATAACTGCTGGCCTGTGTCTTAACTTGATATTATTAAGTTAGCTGCAAACAATAATATTATAATCTTTTATTTATTTTTTTATTTTGTCCTTTCTGTGAGGCTCAAGTACCGTCGCATGCTTACGTTTGTGAGCGTCTCGAGGTTTGATGAGTTTGTGTGAGAACGTAAAATTAGTCTCGGTGTATTTTTTTTAGTAAAGATCTCCATAATTATTATCGGGAATTGAATGCGGCAAACAAGCCCGAATCCATTCCATCCTCCAACACCGCCACCCACCCCATGACAAACAAAAACATAAAACTAACGAGACTTTTTTTTAAATTAATTAGTTGACAAAGAAGAAGATGAGTATTGTACTTTTCAAAGTAAATCCGCTTTTGACGTAGCATTATAAGCCACCCATTACTCGCAAATACCATGAGGATTATCTTTTTTCTTTTTCTTTTTTTTCCTCATTTTTGTCTTATTTTTCTGTCTAATGATAAATCTGCTTTAAGTCGCCGCCTTAAAAGAATCGATCCAAGAAAGAGAGGGAGTTTGTGAATTACTTTGATTTCAATCTTTTAAAATAAAGGCAAAAATTAGCAAATCCAATTCTTCTGGCTTATATCAGTTATTCTTACTTTGTCCGTAGCAAAAATTCCTTTTGCCTTGAATACGGAGTATAAAGAGGAACTTTATTACAATGTTGTTGTCATTAATGCTCCTCTGATTTCAGTCTGGTCGTGTATTACTCTAGAAATGCTTATTAGAAAATGGAGGTTTTTTACCAACCAAACTCCATCGAGCGGAGTTACGCGCTTCTACCTTTAAATACATATCCGGTGCTCTGTTGCTATGGTTTCCAAGCTATTTGATTCAAATAACGTAATGCGTAAAATTTAAAAAGTCAATGGTATTATCCTTGGTAAAACTTACTTCAAGAAATGAGGACGTGTAAGATGTATAGCAATTTGTATTGAAAAATGTAACATTTTACATCACTTTGATAAGACACTACATAATTAAATTATTAATGACCCAATTTAACTCAAGTGGGCTGAAAGTATCAGACTCGAATCAAACCATACCGCTGAAATCCTTAAAGCTTCACAGCAAAACATCAGCATCAGATATTACTTTTATCCGGCCTATTCTAAAAATATAGGAGTTAATGTTATGTAATGTAATTGCACCAACTCACGCCAAATGTTAGCCATTACTTCCGTTAAACAGATGGCTTATCAATGTTTTATTCCTCTATTTAATGCTCAAGTTTCGGACGCAGGGCCAAATTATTGTTGACACTGAAGCAGAAAATTGTTGAGCGATACAGGCCAGTTTAATGTCATGTCCCGGGCGGATGGGAAAAGTGGGGAAGGGAGAGGTGGAGGAGAGAAATATACGGGTCTATGATGGTTATCTCGGTGCGAAAATTTAAAAACAGTGATATATTGCTGTAGGGAAAATAAAGGCAATTATTGGAGGTCTTCTTTTTTCTTTTTTTTTTTTACTTCCAGAAAGAGAGAGAGAGAGAGAGAGAGAGAGAGAGAGAGAGAGAGAGAGAGAGAGAGAGAGAGAGAAGGGAAATGGTCATTAGAAAAAGAAAAAAAAATTGGATATAAGAAGATAAAGGGATAAAGAGAAATAAGAGACACCCTCGACAGAGAAAGGGACAGAGAGAGAGAAAGGTGAAACTAGTGAGAGATAAAAATCAGAGAAAAAAAGACAGGAGGGCGGTGTTATAGAATGAAAAAAGAGAAAGAGTGAGAGCAGGAAAAAAGAGATGAGGTCGAGCGGATATGTATATATATATATATATATATATATATGTGTGTGTGTGTGTGTGTGTGTGTATAGAGAGAGAAGGGGGGCAGAGAGAGAGAACTGGAGAGAAGAATAGAAAAAGATGGCAATTGGCTATATCACAATAATTATGCGAACAAACTTACGGCACTAAAATTAAGAGGAATGGGGTATTAGGAATAAGGAAACGAAAGAATGCTTGCTTAGGTGCTAATTCATCGAAATAAATGGAGGAGTATCATGTACAACACTACTGTAACATGCAGCAGTTAGCCATATCAAGTACAATACCACTGTAACACACATTAGTTCGCCATAACATGTACAAAGGTGAAGAAAATTATTAAGTGTGCCACTTAAGTATGCATACTTTTTGTGCAGAGTTTATGCAGGGTGAATGGCCCTCTAATAATATACTCCTTCTCGTTTACACCACACCATAGACTCATAAAAACCTACCACTATCAAGTAATTATAATAATGTAAGACATTCTTTTCATTGGGCTCTCACTGTTGTAATTTATTTACATCACTCATGGAAAGAAGACAGAGAACGACTTCTGTTATTTTTAAAAATTCAACATTCAAAGAAAATATTCAAAACGGCCGATCCGTAAGAATTCTTCTACTTATAATTTTGATGCTGGAAAGAATAATTTTGACTAATTTGTGAACAGGCTCTGTAGACAACCGGATGAGATATGGATAGGTGGACAACAAGCGGAAAATATCTTGAAGAAGACCAAATTAGTAACATGACGCCCTTCAGAGTTTAAACTCCGCACCTATGCAGAAGGAGCAGGAATTTTATTGTTCTTGATTGGAGGTTACGTTTCGACGTATTCCACCGCCGCTTCTTGTTACATTTTTTTTTGTGCACAAACATTTTTTTTTAGTGTAACAATTCCGTAACTGCCCTGCCCTAACATTCGGTTTTATATCTAGAAATCTAATTAATTCTTAATCTGATCTGCTACAGAACACTACGGTTTGGAAATTTCCTATCATAGCGGCAGAGTAAGTAGGTAATTAACAATCACCACAAAATTAATTTGCTTCAGCATAGGTAAGACTTAACGGCTTTCTGTGGGATTTCTCTGACGTAATATCCTAGGGACCTGACGCAGTGTGAGCCTGTCAATGTTTTTTTTTTTTTCTTTTCTTTTTTTTTTTTTTTGAGTACTCCTGATTCAGTACGACTGACTCACCGATACCTTGCAAACGCGCGGTTTCTGATCAATAGTCATATTTCCTTTTAAAGAAGCCACCCACTGCAATGGAGTTGCAAGTGTTTCTGTGCTAACCTAGTAATCATTCGAAAAAAAAACCTCAAGAGTCTTAAATGGAAATGCTGGATAACAGACGCTTTACGTAAAACACCAGCTCAGAACTCATAACAAACCGCAGTGCTTATGGTGTTTTTTCCCTTTAGTCTTTTTAAGCTTACATTTAAAAAAATAGTTTCTCGATGTGAAACCACCAGCTTTGCAACATTCTAAAGGTCACGATACGCAATACAGTCTTTGCGTTACATTACAGTCTAAGGTTATGATACATTTTCTCGACATTTAAGTAATAGGCCACGAGTCAGAGACCGCAATGGATGCCTAATTATAAACAATACGTTTATTTCGCAGGAAAACAATTGCAAAGTGAGAATAAATCTTAGAATCTTCGAAGCCAAAAGAGTGAAATTTAGACAAGAAATGTTTTGTAAGAGTCTCATCTGTGGAATTTTCCAGAAATCAACATTGTAGATTTCTAGACCTTAAGATGCAAGACGCACGTGAGACGGACCAATGAATTACTTGAACTTAGGAAGTCCTCAACACAAACTAAGACGACTGAATATTGTGGCAGAATGTAGGTTTAGAAACTAGTTGAGAATGAATGGTTTGAGCGTTGTTATCGTGAGGAAAATATTTATAATGTTGAAGATGACGATTGTAATGTTGTAGTTGGGAAAGAATGGGTTGATGAGAAGGAGAAGATGATGATGATGATGATGATGATATTGATGATGTTCATAATGATGATGTTGACAATGAAAGTAGTCTTAAAAACTTTAAACAATGAATTGTGTGTTGGTGAAAAGGAGAATGTAATGATGTTGTTGTTGTTGTTGTTGTTGTTGTTGATGATGGTAATGCTGTTGATGATGATGTTGAGGATGATGATAAAGATCATGATGTTGGTGGTGGCGATGATCTCCCTTCAGCTACATACTGATGGACACCACTGTGTATGACCCCAAAGATGGTCATGTCAAGGTGGTGTGCCTCCTTCTAGGCGCCTGTCTCTGCTTACCTGCACAAACATAGATGTGCTCTCCTCGCTCGCCCTCTTTGATGATGTAGCAGTTCTTGGCCACTTTCTTCTCGTACATGCAGTCGATGACTTCCCTCAGCTGGGTCATGGCCAGCACCTTAATGAACTCATTACCCAGCAATGCGTCCTTGATCAGCTGCTTCGATCTGGCAGAGAAAAAAAGATAAATTTAAAGTTAGAGCTATGATACCCCTTAAGCATTGGATGAGCTGCAATTCATTTACAACTTTTTCCTCAAGCTTTCTATTTGTTCAACGTTTGTTTTAAATTCAAACACAATTACGGATGCAGCAGACACGTTTACCAAAACAAACAAGCTACTCATTGAATTAAACTACCTAAACACCCAAAAAATATCTAATCTCCAAGTCAATTGTATGATTTCTAGGTTTCCACTCTTTTTCATAATACATTAATTTCGGAATAGCTTCGGTTTTTCTGATTGTGTTTTGTTGTTTTGTTTTGTTTTTGTTTTGCTTCTTCCTTTTCGCACTAAAAAAACACATTTTACAATATTTTACATTCTTGAATATGATAGCGTGTATGATTAACAGGTGGGCATCATCCGCAAAAAGAAAACCAAGAATAAGCAAGATAAGAAGACAGAAACAAAAGATCTTTATCATTGGTCATAACTAGATTAATTTTATTTAAAAGTGTTCAAGGAACTGGGTTAGATAAAAAAAAAAAACATTTTTTATAACAAAGCGGCATCAGTAGTTCTTAATTTTTAGGTGGAATTAATTACAAAAGAAAAGAATCCATGTAAAACCTCGGCTATACATAGAAGTTAGAGCACACGAGTTTTGAAAAACGTGGGAGCAACCAGGTTCAAGCAATCTATGGTTTTGTTGATGTAGACATAACACCACGGCTGCTACCTCTTCCTGTCACGCGATTCGATAGATTAAACTGCGCCAGTTTAGAGACGTTCTGCCACGTGATAGTCGAGCCGAGTGCACCACGGCCGCCAAAAACCATTCGAGCGAGCAAACATTCAAAATATTGGACTCACGTTGAAGGGCCATGATTGACGGCTGGTCTTTTTATACAGGGTACTAGTAATGAGGCGTTCAGAGTGGGATAGGTTCCGGGGAATGAAAAGACTGCACGTAAACTTTAATCGAAGAAAACGGGAAGCACGAGGAGGGGTGGATAAAGATAGAGACAAGATAGGCAGGAGGAAAAACGACTCGCATAGCGACAAAAATAGCCAAAAGAGAGGCAGGTTTCTGCTTGCTTCTCTCTCTCTCTCTTTCTCTCTTTTTCTCTCTCTCTCTCTCTCTCTCTCTCTCTCTCTCTCTCTCTCTCTCTCTCTCTCTCTCTCTCTCTCTCTCTCTCTCTTCCTTTCTCCTTCTTTGTCTTTATATATTTATAAATATATGTATAAATATAAATATATGTATATATATATATATATATATATATATATATATATATATATATATATATATATAGAGAGAGAGAGAGAGAGAGAGAGAGAGAGAGAGTCATGTATGTATTTGTGTATAAGTCTGTAAGGGTGCGTGCATGGCGGTAAATCGATCTATTTAGCTATCGTCCTCTTTCTCTCTCCCTCTCTTCTTTATCTATTCTCTAATTCTCTCTCTCTACCTTTTTCTCTATCTTTCCCTCTATTTAGTTGTCTGTCTTGCTCTATTGTTTATGCATTTATGTTTATTTCTTATTCACAGACAAATAAATCTTCTCCCTTCAACCCGAGCTTTAAGGGACACTGATGTATTTCCTCCAAACACACAATTATACGAAGAGACAAGAGAATTCGCCACCACCGGTAGAGGCTCGAGAGATAGAGCCCAGGTCCTTACCAACCAGCCTGGCAGACGTCTGTCCTGAACAACCATCAGGACAAGTGTGCAAGTCAACTGGCTGAGATTAAATTCTATTGATCTACTGAGACCAGGGCAAGATGGTCCACCCAGCTCTGTGGAGGAAGTTTACCGCCCAAGGCACATATCCAGATGATGTGTTCAACTGCCTCAGACGGTCATAATAATTGGGAGAGATGAATCGCTTAATTTACTTCGAGTAGAGAGTTTCGTTTTTCAGGACGGCTGCCTTCTATCTTTCTCGCGAAAATTGGGATCTAAGATGTGCCCCGATTAGGCAACCAAAAAAAAAAAAAACACACACACTTTTTTTTTCCTAACTGAAAAAAATTTGAGAGCTACAGAGTCTCAAAACTAAAATTTTAACAAAAGCTCATCCCAAATTATCATGAATAGATAAAATAGAGAAATTAAATGGGAGAGGAAAAGGGAGTAAGGCAGAGAAGAGACAGACAGACGGATAGACAGACATACAGAGAGAGAAAAAGCGAGAGACAGAGAGAGAGAGAGAGAGAGAGAGAGAGAGAGAGAGAGAGAGAGACCATACAGAAAAGAAAGCATTTTTAAACTTTGCCCTAACTATCGACGCGACAAACATTAGGATCAATTAAGTCTGCTTGGATTTCCAAAGGGCTTCGGTATGTCTGGTTGAGGCTTTTGTAGAGCCCTTTCTTTTTTCTTTTCTGTCCTCAGTAAAAGGCAAAATGACCCGTGTACACCCGCCATTCGTAAGTTATACTTCCTCTAGTATCGAAAAGAATTTTATAAATAGAAAGAAAGCTAGCGCTTAATAGGTGGGTTTCGGTCGCACAAGAGAGACCTTTGCCGTTAGTAGAACACTGCGCCTCCTTAATGTCAGTGCTAGCCTTTAACTACTGAGTTATCTGTTTAACATGGGGTGAGGAGATACTTTTGTTTTGTCAGTCATTAAAATAGGCTTTTCAAAGTAACCGTGTTTAATCATTTCCGACGAATAGTAAAGTGATTAACATAAAGCAAAGCAAAAGCTCGGTAAGCCTCTGATTCTTTAAAGGAAGAAATGTTCGGATTCAACAGCTTTCCTCAATAACTTAGGTGTCTTATTGGATAAATCTGATTTCGATTATTATTTTTTTTTGTTGCCCTAGTTATTATTATATCTATTTATTTTTTTTATTTTTTTTTAATAAGGACACTCGCACCTACAGTAACTCGTAATTCACTCCCGAGAAAAAGTCCTCCCTTTCCCCTTCAGTTCACATTTCCCCCCTCCCTCCCTCCCTCCCTCTCTCTCTCTCTCTCTCTCTCTCTCTCTCTCTCTCTCTCTCTCTCTCTCTCTCTCTCTCTCTCTCTCTCTCTCTCTCTCTAGCTTTCTCTCTCCCTCTCTCTCTGTCTCTCTGTTTCTCTGTCTTTCTCTCTTTCTGTTTATCTCTCTCTGTCTCTCTCTATCTATCTATCTGTCTATCTATCTGTCTATCTATCTATCTATCTATCTATCTACCTCTCTCTATCTCTCTCTTTCTCTTTCTCTCTCTCTCTCTCTCTCTCTCTCTCTCTCTCTCTCTCTCTCTCTCTCTCTCTCTCTCTCTCCGTTTCTCTGTCTTTCTCTCTTTCTCTTTACCTGTCTCTGTCTCTCTCTATCTATCTATCTATCTATCTGTCTATCTATCTGTCTATCTATCTATCTATCTATCTATCTATCTACCTCTCTCTATCTCTCTTTCTCTTTCTCTCTCTCTCTCTCTCTCTTTCTCTTTGTCTATTTCTCTATCTATCTATATCTCGTTCCATCTCCGTCATTTTTTCTTTCTCCCTCTTCCCCTTTCTGCTTGTCTCTCCTGTAGCTTCCGCCTTTCTCTCCGACCTTCCTCCATACCTTCTCACCAATCGCTTTCACCCCATCTCTTCATCAAGTCCTTTCTGCATACACATATTCCTTGCTCACTTATTATCTCTTCACCTTGCTGCCAGCGGCACTTCGTTTCCATGTTAGTATCTCTCTTCTTCTCTCTCGCTCTCTCTCTGCATCCTTCCTCTCCGACATCCTTCATCTATCGCGTCTTCAACTTCGCTCTATCATTTGTCTTCCCACATCTCTTACTCTCTACAAATAACCCCCTGCTCTATCTCCTTTCATACTCAGTTTAAGACCCTATTGAAAACCCATTTGTTTACTGCACATGAAGACCTTAATTAGTCTGAGAAATTTGTCTTATTGTCAATGTCTTTTCTTATTTTCTTTGTACATGTAACTTATTTATTTTTTTCTCTTCTGTTTGTTTGAATTGTTAATGGACTATGTTTTAGACTATAGACTAGTGTCACTATGTTAAACGTTTGTAAATAGACTATTGTAAAGAGCTTCGAGCCTACAAGTAGGAAGAGGCGCTAGGAAATAACTTCATTATTATTATTATTATTATACTCCTAATCTTTTTTCTCGATAATTTTCGCCGTCTCCTTCTTTTTGTTTTCTTATTATATCTCCACCCAGCCCCCCCCCCCCCCTCTCTCTCTCTCTCTCTCTTTTTCTCTCTCTCTCTCTCTCTCTTTTTCTCTCTCTCTTTCTCTCTTTTTCTCTCTTTCTTTCTTTCTTTCTTTCTCTTTCTCTCTCTCTCTCTCTCTCTCTCTCTCTCTCTATCTATCTATCTATCTATCTCTCTCTCTTCTCCTCCTCCTTCTTCCCCTCTTCGATCCTCACACTCTCACCCAAGACGTGAGGCCATACTATCAACCGCTGCTTCCTTTGAGACCATAAACACTTCTTATGATTGCCAGACAATAATAGTTGTGACACTTTCATCCCGAGATGAGAATCAGCCGATCATCAGTCTATCACCCTCACAGTGAAGAATCAGGATGAGAGATGTACGAATCCCAGTGAGCGCAGCAGGGGAGCAAACAGCTCAAACTCACTTGGAGCTTAGGTATGGTAGCATTTCAACCGGACACACTGGGAAATAATATTAGTTGTTTTTTTTTTTTGTTTTTTTTTTTTTTTAAATTACGATAGAAAGGGTGAGAAGGGAAAATGTTGCCGGCTTCTGCATAAGTAGCTTTTTACAACACGAAAGCAAAATTAATATTATTGTCAAATGATAGAAAAAATAAGGAGTTTTTCTGAGATAATATTACAATAATCTACGATATACAAGACAAATGTATTGCGGATCTCAAGATGTCGTTTTTTTTTAAACCCCAAATATGATTTCACATTTTGCTGTGATATTATCACAATTATAGGATATGAGTTATATAAATACTGTTATTATTGGCATCAGTTACTATGCCATTTGTTTTTTAGTTGTTTTTTTTTAAGTTTGTTTGTTCTTTTGGCCAAGCCGTAATTTTGTAAAAAAAATACAATATGTGAAGTAAAGAAACACAACAAATATTTTAAGGCCAAAAGATGAAAGGTAAAAGTATGTTTGATATAAAAAAAAAAAAATTCCCAGACGCCTTTTAAATGTAATTTCTTCGAAGTCCTCCGATTTGTTTTTGCACGGAAACACCCCCCCCCCTCCTCCCCCCCCCCCCCCCCCCCCCCCCCCCCCCCCCCCCCCCCCCCCCCCCCCGCAAAAAAAAAAATAAATAAAAAATAAAAAATAAGAAGAAAATAAATAAAAGTGCACGTGTATTAATGGCACGGACTTTCTGCTCAACTTTGTATTTTGAGCGGTAAACAGAATCATTAAATCAATCGGAACCAATGGTTTGAAGGGCGATAATTTGACTCCCTGTCACTATGGACAGGCCGTCAGGCATTTTAAACATTAGAAAACTGTCTCCGGGGGAATCATGAATCCCGCCGAACCCTCAGAGAAAAGTTTACTTTGAGAGTGGCGAAACGTGACCACGAATGTAGAATCTTTCATCAGAAAAATATTTTTCTGATCGTTCATGTCTCTAAAGTAAAAGCCAGGCAGGTGGAGAATAAAAATACAACAGCTCTGTCTGCCCTAAAGATCTTAAATATTATCTTTCGTAAGTGGCCAATAACTCTTTGTTTACTTTGGTTTCTTCTTTGTTTCAGTAAAAAGCCCGTCTACAGTATCATGGTCTCACGCCCTATATTTAGCATATCAAACTCAAGCCCCCGTCTGGCGGGGCGGGAAAAGATGAGCTCTTTAACATATCTACTGATGTTGTGGGGTGGAACCACGACTAAAGTTCCTCCTGATATCAGTGAGGACGCTTTAATCCCACGGTCTCCAGCGCTCTGATCACGCAATGTTGGCGGGGTTGGAGAAGTTAAATGATACCAACTTTAAATGCTACTTCTGAAAATGAAACTTCCAAAGTAATAGAGCAAAAGAGACAATGATGAGATGATAGATTTTAGGCAGGTTAAAATGGAAGATAGTTAGAGAGAATGAGAGGAGCAAAGAGAAGAATAAAAGAGAGGGGATAGGGAAAACAAAGAGAACGAAATAAAAAATAAGGTAGAGATTTAAGCAGGAAGTAGAATGAGAAAGATGTCACACAAATAAAAATCAAAGACTTACAAATACATTTATATTTTTGTTTTCCCTCTTTTTTAATTTCCTGTTGTTTTTCTTATCAAAATTTTTTTAGTGCAGCGATAGAACTTATTTATGTTTGATCATAAATACAAAATTCTTCGTGGACTTAACCTTTTGAAGTCTGTTAGATATCTTAAATAATTTTTAAAAAAAGCTTTAAACCATAAAACTTCTCAAAAGAAATGTGAATGTATTTACTTCCTAAACACCTTTTCTGTCAGACTTGCCATTTCAAATTTAATGCTTTTCGTTACATGAAATGATGTTTTCAAAATTGCCTGGGTTGTTTGATGCTGATCTATTTTAAAAAGGCAAAAGTATTTCAATCATTATTTTGATATAGCTTGATATTTTTCTCATGTAATCTAAGGCAACTATACGGAAGTCACGCAACCTGATAAGGACAGCTAGTATTCAGTAATTCCGCTAGCTGTTCTAAAAGTTTTTGATATATTGAAATATGCTGTTGAGCGTTAAGAAGAAAGTAGGGAGGGGACCTCAATTTAGATGAAAAGAAGAAAAGCCTGACTAATTTTTGTTGTCTGTGATAAAAAAATTTTTTTGTTTTTTTTTTTTATTTTATTTGCTTTTCCCTCCTTGTCGACTGCATTATAGATTAATTTGTTGCGACTTTAACAGTATAGTTAATGAAAACAACTTTTGGAGACCATAATTATATTTGACTGATTATATAGTTTTTACTCTCCGTGGTTGTGTAAACGGTTCACAAGCTCAGTCTATCAAAGAAGAAGATGCCGTGATTTTTGTTATATAAAACTGGAAGAAGAACTTCAGCAAGATTGTTTCGGTGTCAAGGGTTATAACTTCTACCAGAGGCAAGTGACGTGGTGACTTTCTCAAGTCTTACTGTAAACGTGACTTTACGATTCTCTTTCCTTCTGCGCTGTTGAACTATTTGGTGATAGGAAAACTGGACAAGTACTTGAAGCACGGCCAGGGTGAGGTTAGTGGATGTCTCGAGTATTCTATGTTTGTTCTTGCCTGCTGTCTAACTGGACATAGATCTAGATCTAGATGCTTCAGTAGCAAGACAGCCAAGGGTTATAGCGGACATGAACAAAATACTTTTGGTTGAGCCACAATGCCGCATTCTAACCGTCTAATTCAGTAATCTCTTTAGTTATATATTAACTCCATTTAAAGTATTGATTCCTTTTCTCCCACTCATTTGTCCTAACTGATCGGCAAACGCTGTCCTTTTTTGGAGAGACAAGCGAAGAGTTTTGATGAGGAACTGTTTGGAGCATGGCAAGCTCAAATGTCTGGCCCTGGTTGTCAGACAAGTGATGTTATTTCAATATCTGATGAGTGTTCGATACATCACAGAATGGACAACAGGTCAATAGTGTTGGATAGGAATGGTGGTTTCTCGATCGACTGTCGAGCTTTCAATTTGAGTCGGTTCGTGATAACTTTTTCATAAAAGTGGACTCGTAGTGAAACCTTTATTATTTTCCCACCAAATTCAGTCACAGGCCGTGGACTTGATCAGCCAAGACCATGTTGATTTTTTTTTTCTCAAGAGATCAACTTGTGACTTCACAAACAATTATGCTAACTATAACACTCAATGGATCCCTTTAACGTACCACCAAAATAACGGTTTAGATCTTGATGGTTATTAGTTAGACTCAGTATCGTCCTATTGGCAAACTTAATTCATAAGTCCACAATCGAATTTCTTTCTTTTTTTTTTTTGTCTTTAGCTATTAACAGGCAATTGGAGAGAGCTTTTCTTCAAACGTTAGTTTGCTAAAGAAAAGAATGATAGAGGCAGCAGATCTAGCGTATCGGAAAATCAAAATCTGTTTTGATTGATAAAAAGTTAATCTCACAGAATTGTCACTAAGTGTGAGTAACAAACTCGCGAATTTTCAACTAATTCATGATAATCTTCAGCTTTTATTATGAGCATCAACAACAATTTTGAGATAATCAGGATTTATTTTTACCACGGAATGTTCTAAAGAAACTTTGTGAGAAGGAAACTACACTTTTTCAAGCATTTATTAACTGTCTTCAAAAGAACGGTAGCTTGTGAAAATTAATTCAGGGTTAAGTGAAAAAGGTAGTTTGCGAATCATCAATGAAGCAGAAGAGTATTACTCAGACCGATCGCTTTCTTAACAACAATATGCTCTGGAGATTACAAAAACTACAACAATGAGAAAAAGGAAGTTTCTTAGACAGAAATAAGCAAATAAGTACGTAAAATTTCTAAGTGAAAGTCAATCTGTTGATTTGAATACAGTATAATTGGAACAATAATTTCGGACATATCCGATGACAAGCATAGAAAGCAATGTTAAACCATCGCTGTGGTAATTACTAGTACTGAAAAGAATTACCTTCGAGCAGTCCGGGGACTTCACTAAAAGGTTAATCAAACGTCAAAGATCTCATGAATAGTGAGAACGAACTTAAAATACAAATGAACTACGTGCGTCACATAATACTGTTTAGCAGACAAAAAAAATCACCTTCGTCTGAACCAAATATACTTTGTTCGAGGATTCTCTATGTAACTGTTTCCATGGAAGTTCTGACGTATTAACTTTAATATTCTAGCTTAATCTTGGCTTGGTTATATTTGTTAAAAAGCTGTTGCGTACGACGGTGATGTCATTCAAACGTCCGAATATTATTCGTGAACTTCTGAGTTCGCACCGATAATTAACGGTTTAGATCTGGCATAAACAAAAGCCTGTTATAAGCTGTATGACGCACGCGTTGATAAAACTCTCAAGAATTACTAAATAAGAAATCAGAAATCTCGCAAACTTTTTATTGTTGTTAAAATAAAAAATTGTGAGTTTCTTTTTGAGATATTAAATTTGGTGGTTAATAAAACAAAAATAATTTTGTATACGTGAAAAAATAAGGCGTTAATAAAAATATCCTCCGAGAATCGCTCAAAATCTGTTCTCCCAAAACAACATTCTCAAAGAATCACTACTATTTTTTTTTCTTGCTGATTTAAACGTTTGATGCATTTTTTGAAAGGCCGTAAAGCAGTTTGCCCTAAAATACTATCCTAATGAAAAATATCTTCTATTTCCGCGATTCAGAGCCGAAAAGATCAATTGGGGAGAAAAGAGTTACAGAATAAGATAAGGTGTCAAAAGAAAAAGTCAGAACTTTTTGCATGTATTTACATCGCTTTTAGATTATAAAATTGAAAACATTTAAAAAAAACAAAATACATCAAGCATTTATGCGCAGTCGATACTGAACATAATCGGAAAGCATGGAAATCGGTAAACTACTTCAGGAAATGGCAATTTTGGTATTTAAAACATTTTTTCTTGAAAACCAGGTAAAAATTCATCTCGAATAATAGAAAACTTTAACTTTAGACACAGAGAGAATATACTTAAATACAAGGATAATTTGAGGGCAACAAAGACGTGAGCATTGAAATGCGAGATTTTACCACTGAAAAAAAAAATGTCTTGTAACGCTAAACTCCGCTAGAGGAAACCCCACTTCCGGCGGTGATAATCACAGCTTGTCTTGAAGGCTCTAATTTTCCTCGGCCTTGGTGAACAAGGGTTTTTCCGAGGTCGTTGATTTACAGACAAAAGAAAGCGAAAACACGCAAAAAGATTGTTTCCTCTCTCTGCTTGAGCGAATTAGAGTTGGAGCATTGATACAAAAGGAAACCGTTCTCGCATAAGGTAGTGGAATAATATTTAACTTTGAAAGTAGAAAAACGGGGACAATGGACAAATCGTTGGGGAAAACATCAGATGAGAGAACGTGTGCAATATAGACAAAAGAGTGTTCCCTTCTTAAGAAAGATACCAGGAATTGAATTGACGAAATATTGTATTATTATCAGAATATTATTTGCAATGAAATTGCGAATGACCCATATTGTAACTATGTTATACCAGTGCACAATGAACTGATCTCATTTTCTGAAAATTAAGCAAACCTCCGTCAAGCTTGAGAGGTCTGAACTACGAGGCCCCAAACCCGCCAACGGACAACATCAATATGACTCTCGAACCGATGACGCTTGGTCAGAGAAAATTATCCGGGCGGAGTTTGTTCCCCACAGCTTCCGGTACTCCAAGAAATGAGTTAACGTGCAAAGCGCTGCGCGTCACAAGCATAAAGCCATGAAGTACATTTTTCATTTCTGTTTCATGGATATCATTCGACAAAGAATGAATGGCAGTTATAACTTAAGGATAACATCTAAATCACCAACTAAATTTGAATGTATTCAAAATCTATAACATCATTAGAACCGCTTTGATTCATAACAAAATAGAGATGTCTGATTTTGTCTCTTTTCACCTGTTTCAGCCGCTACTTGTTTCTCTTGTCAAAGCAGATTGCAAGACGCGTTTTAATTTTTCCAGAACATCATAAAACCGGTGCTAGTCCGGACACTGGTGACTAATTATGTTCCTAGCTGAGCGATTTAATTAAATCCGACTACAGGAGGTGTCCGAGCGAATGTCCAGTTAATTAAGACGAGATTTTTTCGAAGCTTTGACCGATTTCGAGTGAACTCACTGGAATAATCCTACCAGGCAATGCGATGTAGAAACCTTAAATAGGTTTTCCCGTTGGGGATTCATCAATTATTCTACGAACGTGACTACAGTTTCAACACTTTATTGCCTCCCCGTATGCCCCTCCACGGGGAAACCTTAACAAGAATCGGCCGAAGGGATTCCATCCTTCTCCAAATCCAAACTAAGACAACCGTGCTTATATTGTAACTGATGACTTCGCTCGTCTTGATTGCATTGAACCAAACATACGGCAACTTACAAACAGTAGTCATGAAGTCACAATAAGTCAATGTTATTTTTTAAAATGTTTTTAAAAATCTTATCTTCGTCCTAATTTTGTCTCTCCTGTTTTGTGTGTGTGTGTTTATATGAGTGTCGATATTGCAATATTTAAATCGTTCCGACTATGAAGATTATCAACTGCCAAAACTGTAGACGCTGGCACTGAGCATATTTTTTTTCCAATTCTCAAAAAATCCTCAAGTCTTATGCTCAGAAATAAAGGTTAGACAGTATGAACGCTGTTTCTATTTCGTCAAGTTGATTTTATATGGATCTGATTAATTTTTGTTGGAAATCTTGATAAACTCACCGCAATCTACCTGCAATCAAAAATAATAATAATAAAAAGATTTCGATGACTTTTTCAATGGTTAGTATCTGGAGAGCGCAGATGTAACCCGTTTGTTAACATAATCTCATCTGTATATTGTACGTATCATGAAGTTAAATGAATCATGTGGATAACACAAAAACTTAGATGCATCATGTTGGTATCAAGCTAAATTATATCCTGTAGATAATATAAAATTAAGTATCCTATACGTCAGATAAAATAAATCGTATCTTGTATGTACCACGAAATTAAGTGTATCATGTAACTGGTTCGTCGAATTAAGCAAAGTAGCGTATGTGTGATGAGATTGAAAAAGTTCCACAATAATTAATTATTGGTCAGCCAGTAAACCGGCTGGGTGGAAAATCGAAGGATTTCATCCGATGAAAAGATAGTTTTACGCTGTCCCATTACAGTAACACGCTTGGTATCATTTCGCTCCAAAATAATGCTCTTTGATACTAACTGGTACTGGTTAGCTATCATGCTATCAGTGGGCCTAGCGCATTTCAGTGTCCTCTAAGTGCAAGGCCACACTAAATTTTTTCCAAAGTTAAAAAGAGGTCGATCAGAACCATAATTCACTAGACTAAGGAAACCTTGATAGGATTTCTAAGATATTAGATTCATAAAGTCGAGCTATGTTTTCTATCTATCTATCCTGTCTACCTACCTACCTAGCTATATATCTACCTTTCTATTTATCTGCCTCTGTATGCGTCTGTCTGATTGCCTATTTATCTATTGATTCATTTATTTATAATGCTCTCCCTCACAAATTTTACTCAAAAAGTCTCTAACTATCCCCTCTCTCTAATTCTTTATCTCATTCTTCCTCTCTCTAGTTATCTCTATCTTTTTCTCTGTCTCTCTCTGTCTTTCTTTCTCTCTCTCTCTCTCTCTCTCTCTCTCTCTCTCTCTCTCTCTCTCTCTCTCTCTCTCTCTCTCTCTCTCTTTCTCTTTCAATTTATTTTGTCGTCTTTCTCACTTCCTTCTTTCTTTTACTGTTTTTTTTTTAAATGTGGCTATTATGCGTTGACTCCAGTTGTCTCAAATAAGTCAAATGCCAAAGATAAATGCGTAGATTTGAGAAAAATATTTTGATGCTCAAAATGTTTCACGTCAGCAGAGATAAACGAAAGTAAGAGCCATCCCGATTTCCGTGCATAATTTTTTAGATTTCTCGAAACATAATTTAATCTCATAAAAATTATAATAACTTTGTAAGGCTACATTTTTTTTCAATTTTACCTTCTAATATCAGATTCTCTAAGTTAATTGAAAGAAACGCTATTCAGTGGCAGGTCATGAAATAGTAATATATAAAATGTATCGGTTGATATTTTAACTTTATACTGTTGGTTGCCTTATTTTGATTTAAAATCAGAGAGCTACAAAAATTTTCTTGAATATTAAAGGAGAGGTTGAGGAGAAAACAAAACCTAATTGATATAATGATTTTACCCAAAGCCCGAATCGCATTTCTTTCACAGCATTATCAAGGACAAATAAGAAGATTTGTATGTAGGGTAGTTCCACAAAATTCTATTAGAAACAAAACAAGTTTAGGTGGCCTTAACTATCGAAGCTGATGAAAAACAATTCAATTCCTGGCAGAATAATAATCGGATAGCTTTGTTATCAAAGTAAATTCCTCTTAATCTCGTTAAACAGTTGTTTAGAAATCAGTTGTCAGACTGTACCAGACTATTCAGATAACATAAATCTAAAGACAGAATAAGGGAGAAAAAAAAACAAAGAGGGCGTTTGGAGGACATCATCTTTGTCCTTGTGACGTAGCAACATGAGAAATCGAGCAGACATCGTACAGTTGTGAATAACTCTAAAAGTTCTTAATTTTGATTCTTTGAAGAGAGCATTTGTTTCAGTTTCAGAGCCGCTAGAAGAACTGTTTAGTAATAATTATTGAGCCGTGTTATTTCAACTTGCTTTGAGAATCTAAGTGATGAGTTTTGAATGTAACGAGACTAGAATCCACGCTGGTGATAGACTGGGAACATTCAACTATTCTCTCAATCTATGTCCGTCTTGTATACGATTTTTATCCGCATTGAATTTCATCATGACCATTTCACAATAGCAGCAGCATCAATATACTGAGAATTAGCATAGTTGCTACAAGAAAAGGTAATGAAGTAAGGCACAGCTTGTCAAATTACAAAAGAGAACCGCAAGGTAAAAACTGCGTATTAGACTATTTAGAATATTTAGTATCAAAAGAAAATTTTAAAAATATCATTGCTTTCCTCATCATCATTATCATCATCATCATCATCATCATCATCATCGTCGTCGTCGTCATCATCATCATCATCATCATCATCATCATCATCATCATCATCATCATCATCATCATCATCATAATTATCAACATCAGCATCATTATACTCATCATCGACGTCGACGTCATCAACATCATCATCATTATTGCCATCATCTTCATTTTCATCGGCATCATCATCGTGATCATCATCATCATTATCATCATCATCATCATCATCATCATCCTCATCATCATCATCATCATCATCATAACTATCAACATCGTCATCATTATCATTATTGCCACTATCAAACCTCCACGACCATTATTATTGAATTCCTCACCATCTCAACAACTATCACCATCCTTTCTTTTAGATTCAGCATCGTCAACTTAGTCATAGTCTTCAGCAACGTCAAATTTATTGTGCCTCATCAAAAGACAGATTTGCTCACTGAGAATGTTTTGTCTTCTTCCGTCCTCACCCCTCGCCTTCCCCCCTCCTCCTCCTTGGGTGTAAGCCACCAGAGACTAGCCGGTCGCCGGCCATAAGAAAGATTGATAGTTCCTACTGACTGTCGTAATCTCCTAGTCCTGAGAATACCGACCATAGATCTCCGCAATGTATTGTGGGAGAAAGGAGACCGGGAGAGAGAAGGTCTCCGCCGGAGCCGGTATTGATTTCTGATCGGATTTTTCCGGGTGGTAAGCTCTTACATCATTCTTCTCGGCATGGAGAAAAGTGTAGATCAGATCCGTTTTGTTGTATAGACTACAGCTATTGTAAGTGGTAAGGACAAATTTTTTTTTTGTTTGATAAATTTTGCTTATCTCGATGCATTGTTTAGTTTGTTGTTGTTTGCTGTTGAAGCGGTTTTTCTTTCAATCTTTTTTTTTTTTGCGGTGAGAAGGGATCATCGTTATTTGCTTTCTTCTTATACGTAAGTTTGTCTTTCGATGGAGGGGGTGTTGTTGCTGCTCTTAACATTCATGTTATAATTGTCACTATAAAAACATTTTCTATGTTATTTTTATCACTATGGAAACGGTTTTTACATTATTCTTATCGCTACGGATGCTCAACGGAAAAGATATATACCATGTTTTGAAGGCTGAATACTTTAGAAACGTCATGCTTCGCTTAGCGTCTTAGTTAAAATTATTCTAAAACGTCGTATATATTTGTGCATCCTTCTGCAAATGGACGGATGTCCCAATTTCTTTTCATTTTACTTTTTAGATAAAAATACAAACAAACAAAACATGTCAATCCAAACAATTTGGTGGAAACAGGAATCTGGTCGAGCAGTTAGAGGCTGACTGTCTTTGTGAATATAGATTGTCATCAGTCTACAAAATCCCAAGTTACTTTGAATATTTATTAAAAACAATTTCAAAGAAAAATGCTCTCTTGATGACAACATTACATTCTTAAGAAATATACATGAGCCAATCTTGTTTTGTGACTTTGAATGAAAAACCTTGGTGATCACTAGAAAGT
Source organism: Elysia crispata (assembly GCA_033675545.1). NCBI lineage: Eukaryota > Metazoa > Mollusca > Gastropoda > Plakobranchidae > Elysia > Elysia crispata. The sequence continues at coordinate 122,585 of JAWDGP010003283.1, read as the reverse complement.
ACCAATTTGGGTAGGACTGTCAGTCATTCTAAAGACACAATTAAAATATCTTAACCAAATACGAGCTTTTATGATAGAGCGAAGCAATTTATTAACAAGCTATACAGCTCACAGGTTAAAAAAAAACTTTCCACAGACGTTTTAATTATCTATTTCAATAAAAATTTTATCGGATTAGAGAGTAAAAGTAAAATATCATTTATCCACGTAACATTGAATCATTGTTTCTAAATGATCTATTGTTTCTCGTATCTTGACATCAAACGCGCCTCAAGTGTATTGAACTGGTTTAACGACTTCAGACAATCTTTTTATGTGCGTCATTCTGTTGAGGATTTAACTCACAACCCTGTGTAACATTTGCGGCTGATCAGCCTCTGATCAGACCTATTCTCCTCTATTGAGTGTTTAGAATCTCTAGATTTCTCCTCATTATGATAGAGGAGATAATCAGTTATTGTCTCACAGGCTTGCCTTCAAGTTCACATTGCCAACATAGAGCAAGATACTCTCTGGCCGTTATGCCCTTTCTATTCTCTTAGTACCCTTGTGCTCGAGAGGACTGCACAATGACTGCGCGAAGATAAACGTATCGCGCTGGGTGCAATAGACTGTTCGGTGAGCCCCCGAGAGGCTAACCATTATTGGATTTTCTCGTGTTGTGGAGACGTCCCAAAGCTTCCCTAAAATCATTACTCGCGTGGGGACAGTGAAGGGGGAAAACTTCGCATGGGATAGTAAATGGTCTATTCTTTGGTTTGTATTCAGCTTATCTCCCCTCTTCCAACGAGCCGACCGCTAACCAAAGGGGACTGACGGGAGACGGAAGCGAGTATAGTACACGAGCAAGTTTTCTTTTGCCACGGAGATGGCCATTTCCTGGGTTTAATTACTGTCGGTTGTTTCTTCCATGCCGCTCCTCTGGGAGAACTGGCAGTTCCCATCGTTTCTGTTTCGAGAGTATGAATGAAACCGAAAGAACGCAAAGGTCAGAGGATGGCGAAAAATTCCTCCACGAGGCACGCAAAAATGGAAGATTGGTATCTTGATGTTATGGAGTCATATAAGGGTTGCTTGGGGTCAATGATCTTCTGTACAGGATAGCTGCTGTGGTCACGGCACGAAGATCCCCGCTGTCCAATCAGTTGATTTTTCTCTTTCGGCCTTGCAGAAAAAAGACACGACACGAAATTACCATACCTTTATGGACAACTTTCTGAATTGATAATAATGAAAGTTCTTCTTCACTAACGATAAATGGTGTGATTCAGACACGTTGAATGTAATGAATTCTGAAGACACACACCTTGCAAAATATGGCAGACTCTTTGTTGCATCAACCTTTGCGCAAACTGTTTACTGACATTTAAAAATAATGCAAAGCCAATGTTGTGGTTATTTTCGTTTTTGTTTTTGTTTTTTTTGTTTGTTTTTTTGTTTTTTCGGTTTTTTTGTTTTTTCGGTTTTTTTCACGCAACTTTTTTAACATTGGAAAAAGTGATTTTTGCTGCAAAAAAAATAATAGATGGAAGGGAAAAGAAAATCAAGAACAATCAACTTCTTTTCGAAAATACATAAGCATGAATGTAATTGCACCTAGAACAATCATGACGGGAAACTTTGAATCTGGAGTTGAGAAACTCTCATTAAATATTTGTGAGAGTGAAAGAATTTCACCTGCCTTTTCTTCGTGTAAATGATACTCGTTTATAAATCATTATTTACATATACACAAAAGAGAAAGAAGAAAAAAAATCGCCCGAACATTTCCATAAAGAATAATATATGTTATTCTGTTTAAGCGCATTTCTGATAAAAGATGTGGACTACCATATACTATTTTGACAGATGTAAAAAAGGTAGGAGAAGTTCAAACATTTTGATAACGGTTGACTATATCCTATTTGCCTTCCAGAGAGTAGAGGATCAAAAACAAATGTGTTTGTACACTATTTCCCCAGGCATGATTGACAATTTAGCCTTCCAAACATTTTTTCGTGCTCATACCAGTTAATGCAAGGATATAAGATAATGCAAATGATTCTCTATAAGAATAATAATATACGAATCTTTAGTCTACGGGCTTCTACATAGATCACTATTTCATTTGATTTACTGAGGTCATCAAGATCACTTCTACTCAGCTAATCCATTTATAATGAAGACGATTAAGTGGGCAAACTATTAATTGATCCACACGCTTATTTGTGAAATAAAAACAAAGGCTAAATCACGCAGTATCTCTCGAAAAATAATAAGAGAACAGCTAATTTTGTACTGCCCCCAATCTATACCAAGGTCCGTTAAGTTTCCAGTGATAGAGATTTGTGTGTCCAAACAAAACAATCCTAGAGATATCCTGCCTTGCATTCTGTATATAAAGTCCGACTTTCATGAAATTCTCTATTTTTTTCTTTCTCTTTTCATACTTTGGAATAGCGTGACGTCACATTTAGTGGAAATTCTACATTTCTTAGCTCTTGTTGATAGGAATATTTACAAAATGTTGTGTAGGTTTCTGAATCACTGATCAGAGTCATTATATTTTGTTCTATCTAGGTTTCAATTCTAAAAGAGGCAAGAATCATCTAATAAATGACGAAATAAATATTTCGGTAATAACTTTTTCGTCATAATATATTTCAAAGTTCTTTGACCGGTAGCAAAACATGCATAGGAACTTTACAACTTGTCGTTGCTACTAAAACAACAGTTCACGATCGCCAGAAAATTATTTTATCTCTTTTCCGCGAACTATAGCTGAAAGATTTTTTCAGCGGATACTATCTTTCATTCTCTGGGCTAAATTTGGTCAAATCTGAGAAAAGAAAAACTCTGCTCATCGGAAGTATGTTTAAAAAAAATAAACTGATGGCAATGGCTTTAAAGTCATTTTTTTTAAATATTAGTGATTTTTCGCATAAAATTAGGTAAAGTAGTGATAATACCAATTCCATGGTCAAAAATCAGGACCCTGTTCGAAAGATTTAAGTGGACAGAGGTTGTGTGAGAAGACGTAGTTGTTGAGGGAGGGACAGATTAGAAAAATAGACATATGGAAAGACAGAGACAGGTGCAAGGAAAGTCTTAGAAAGAGCAAAGTTAGAGTGGGTGCGAGAAGGAGAGAGAGGGGGAGGGGTTAAAAGTAATACAGGAGACGGAGGGATGGAGGATGAAGGAGAGAGAGAGAGAGAGAGAGAGAGAGAGAGAGAGAGAGAGAGAGAGAAACAGAGAGAAACAGAGAGAAACAGAATCCTTCATCTTATTACAACAGGTGTTTTTTTTTGTTTATAGGATGTCAGAAGAGATTGAGAATCAACGCGATCTGCATTCTTGGTTCAAGCCAGCTCATTGAGCGAATATCTCATGAGGAAATTATTTAAGATAGGAATTGTGAAATGTCCTGATTTATTTCTCTTCTCGATGTCTTCAAATGACGTAAATATACACACAAATCGATGAGCTATTCTTAGATATTATCTTCCTTGTACGGCAACAGACAGCGATAAATTAAAGCTGACAATGTGCCAACGATAGACGCTTATATCTAAAAAAAAAGTCATAGCTGATTTTTTAGGTAGGCAATTGAAAAGGTACAAAGATAGATAGACAGACAGGTAGATAGATAGATAGGTAGATAGATACATGGATAGATAGAGAGATAGATAGATAAATAGATAGATAGATAGGCAGACAGACAGACAGATAGATAGATTGATTGATTGATAGAAGGATAGATAGATAGATAGATAGATAGATAGATAGATAGATAGATAGATAGATAGATAGATAGATAGATAGATAGATAGATAGATAGATAGAAAGATTGATTGATTGATAGATAGATAGATAGTTAGGTAGATAGATAGATAGATAGATAGATAGATAGATAGATAGATAGATAGATAGATAGATAGATAGATAGATAGATAGATAGATAGATACATGGGCCAAAACAACAATAATAAATGATGCATAGGGGAAGATCTAAAAAATTAAACAGAATATTACATAATTGAATGAACGCCCGTTGTCGTAATTATATTCAAAATTAGATGGTACAAAGCTCACTGAATTCTTTGCTATCCATATTTCCATTGATACGAAAGAAAAAAAATTGCAGCCAAATGATAGTGATTGACAGATCGGAGGGATGAAACAGAGAGACGTGAAGAATGAGAGAGTGAAGCAGATACACATAGAGATTATAGATGTAACAAAGAGAGGGAGAGGGGGCGAGAGAGAGAGAGAGAGAGGGGGGGGGGGAGGAGAGAGCGAGAGGAAGGGAGATATTCTCACAGATAGACAGATCTCGATAAAAGAAGCGAGAGCAGTATCTAAGTCTGTAAGTTTGTATGATTGTATTAACCATAAAAGTGCGGAGTCCGGGAGCCGAAGACTGTTATAACTTGAGAAGATGGTCTGGCTGAGTCCCGATATTCTACCTTCGATGACTTATAGGTAAAGCTGACAATATTCAGCGCTACAAAGAGAGAGGAGGTAGAAAGGGAATTGGCAGGGATGAAAGGAAGGATGGACTGAAGGGTCTCAGTGGCGATCTTTGCCGATCAATAAGGAAAAGCAGGGATTCTAAGATCTAAGGCCAGGACAAACAGGGGAGATATGTAAATGAGTTGGACGCCGCAAACAAGGGCAAAAATAAACAGAACAAAACAATGAGGCATTTTTTTTTTAATTTCGCTTCAGTACTTCATTGAAATCGGATAGATTTGAAGAACGTGAGAAAATATTATGACGAGAATGCTTTAATGGATCAAAAAAGGTTTTATTCTTTATTTTTCATTCATGAAGATTTATGAGTTAAATGCATCAAAAGTTCACCAAAAGGCTAAAATGGCTTTATTCTATGGTCTATGGCAAATGAATTGTGCAAATCTCAAGATCGGTGTGATATCGAAAGGTCAAACGAGTAGAAGTTCATCATGTAGGGAAAAGAGTATGGTATAAAAAAAAATCTCCCTCATTTTAAAATTGACCCCCAAAAAACCCAAAAAAAAAAAAAAACAGGTAGATTCAGACCTATGCGGACATTCCGCTTTTACCGTTAGAGAAATGTTTTTCGTG
>JAWDGP010003283.1:97500-115000 GCA_033675545.1 Elysia crispata | reverse complement strand
CTCTCTCTCTCTCTCTCTCTCTCTCTCTCTCTCTCTCTCTCTCTCTCTCTCTCTCTCTCTCTCTCTCTCTCTCTCTCTCTCTCTCTCTCTCTCTCTCTCTCTCTCTCTCTCTCTCTCTCTCTCTCTCTCTCTCTCTCTCTCTCTCTCTCTCTCTCTCTCTCTCTCTCTCTCTCTCTCTCTCTCTCTCTCTCTCTCTCTCTCTCTCTCTCTCTCTCTCTCTCTCTCTCTCTCTCTCTCTCTCTCTCTCTCTCTCTCTCTCTCTCTCTCTCTCTCTCTCTCTCTCTCTCTCTCTCTCTCTCTCTCTCTCTCTCTCTCTCTCTCTCTCTCTCTCTCTCTCTCTCTCTCTCTCTCTCTCTCTCTCTCTCTCTCTCTCTCTCTCTCTCTCTCTCTCTCTCTCTCTCTCTCTCTCTCTCTCTCTCTCTCTCTCTCTCTCTCCATTTTGCCCCTCGTCCAATCTCCTTCCCTCACTTCAACGAACTCTTCCTCAAGTGTCCTCTTTCCTTTTCCCAAAATAATGTTACAATTGTTCAATGCTGCCACCATAGAAATACTTAGTCCAAACTTCGATTTGTAACCTCTGCGGAAGTTTCACAATAGCCCTGGCACACCAGGTTGATTGAGAAAATTGGTTGTTAATAAGTTTTCTTAAACGGGGAAGGATTGTTCTTGCAACGATATTCTTGCTGTGAAATTTGATGTGGATATTTTCTCCAAAGTTATAGCTCTCGCACATTAATGTAGGTCGATGACATTGATTATCAACATGCAATCTTATTTCGGTAAACAGGGAGATTTATGGATACATTAAGTATAAATTTAGTAGTGTCGGAGACTTTGTCTTAGGATGATCGGAAAGTCATTTCATGTTTTGTTTTGTTTTGTTTTGTTTTGTGTGGGTGGGTGATTTTAATGCAGCCTGAAAGCATTTTAGCCGCTCATGGATATCAAGGATTTCTCACAAAAATTGGTAACAAAATACCTTATGGCGACGCTAAATCGAACAATATTTGTATGTAATTTGGCCTGTGATATAACTTTACTTATTAAATATATATTTTCTATTTCAAAGAACTTTTTAACTGATAACATTATTAACCTTAATATTAGCTAATTTATCTTCTGGGGTAATACGAGCGGGCATGTCATTTCCTAACTTTGTCAGCTGGATTACCTTTTAAAGTGATTTATCTTTATATGTTATCTGTTATCTTCAATAAATATTTCATTGATTTTTTTATTTTATATCTCTTTGACTCACCCACTGACGGGCATAATAACCTTAAAGTTTATAAATTATTGAGGATTTCTCTGGGTGTCCATTGACAGGCAGGGACAGAGTGCACAAAGCAGGCAGTAGGGAAATATCGAGTCCCGCTCGAGCTGGAACCAGCATCGACTGCCGATGTTTGCAGAAGCAAGTTTGCATTGATTTTCCCAGTTTCAAAATACATGACTGTGTACTAAAAGTGCAAAAAACAGGGCCATAAACTTATCGTACAGATCACAGTGTTGGCTTGTTCAGGTGGTTTTGGTGCAGAGTTTTGAAAAAAATCGATATCCCAGAGAATTAATTGTCAGATCCCACTGGACAACTCGAGCTTGTTGCTTGAAAGGTTTAATGGCACTGTGATGAGGCGTCTGTGTGCATTGTTAGTCCAAAGACGTCATCGTTACGATAAATAAACATGACACCATCTAAACGTCAGGTGCCTAAAATAAACCGGAAGCTTTATAGACTACCTACATGACCCTCAAGAACAAACGTCAACGAATAAAGTTCAGCAGAACTGATAAGATCGCTTTCGTCAGACGGATGACAGGCTTCAGTTTAATTTGCCGCTCTTACAGGTTAGCTCATTTTGTTCCTAGTTTGTTTGTTTTTTTTGTTTTTTTGTTTTGTTTTTTTTTTTTGTTTTTTTTTTTTTGTTTTTTTGTTTTTTTACCCAGATCATGTCATGACTGTCGTGAGGTAAATGTAACGTTAAAACGTTTATTTAAAAAAAATAATGATTTGTACACTACATTATTACGAAGCGCAAATTTAGAAGTTTATCACATATTTGGTAGTCTTTGAGAGCGTTTTTTTTATAAGTATTTTGTCCAACACAATAAAATTTTAAAAAAAAAAGCTTATTTTATTTTTGGTTGCTCCCATAATATCGACTGCCTTTCGTGTAACGAGTTCACTTGGTTTTTTATATCGGGGACTCAGGGAGTGCGTGTGATGGTGGCGAATTATGGACGGCAACGGTGAAAGAAAAGGAAGTTTGCTTTAGGTATTGAACTAAAACTAGAACTGATACACTTTGATGGCCTTTCAAAGCAGCACATGAAGTATAGCTTAACCATCTTAAAAGGACACTATCTATGACAAACAGAGATGAGAAACCAAAGGTTAAACGGAAAAAAGACAAAAGACATTGATACCAGAAAATGACACCTGCCGCGTTTGTTTCCATAGCAATCATTCGTACATAAAGACCAATTCGGTCACTTCCAATGGCGGACCATTTCTCTAGGCGGAAAAACCAGTTGGGCAGTGAGTCAATATTTATTTTAATATCAAAATTTCCTCAAGGTGTTATCTAGTGCACAAACTGTCGCTACGAGTTTTGAAGTACAGAAACAGAGAAAGCTGGAGATAAAGTCTTGAAAAAATGTAGGAAACATTAGTCAGCCTAAGAACTTGAACTGAAGTATATGATTTTAAATAATTGTTTAAATAGATTGAAGTCGTTCACATGTTGTTTACAGTATGAAATTTTGTGGTTTCAAAGCGAGACGGGTATCTTAAAGCTAGAGTTTAATAATATATTGAAGTTATACGTGTATTCTGCTGTTTCCAGATACCGCAGTCGGTAGAGGTGATCTGCCAATAAGATATCTGTGGATATAAAGCTGGCCATGTTTAGTAGAGAAGCTAATCATCTACCAGAGATGTTTTATTCTTATCAAGGGAGGTAACGGTCAGGTTGGATTCGTTCGTAAAGCGGTAGCTCCTTGAACCAGAACAGTTTTTTTTTTCTTTAAATAGAAATCCCGATAGATTTGGTTTGCGATTTTTTTTTTACATCGGGAAAGCATAAATGTAAATGAACAGCTTAATAGCAACATGATAACGAATGGGCTAACTAAGAATTATACTGAACTGGATGTTTTTAGAGTCTATGCATTATGTCTTCTTGCCGTAATCCTGATTCATTATATGACTGGTCATAACCATAAAGCTTCCGTTGTAAGGTATATGTAGCACCGGTCTCAGAGATCGATAACTAGACTAGGTATGCCGGTGCAGCCATCAGTCTAGAGTAATCACCATACTTCGTTTGTTCGAGTCGGACAAGCAGAGAGGCATTTCGAAATAATTATATTATTCAGCTTTTGTGAAAGCAAAAAAAAAAAGAGCAACTCAAGATTATGGCAAATCTACTAGGTAAATAGTAAACATATTGCTATAATAGGCCAGCGGCATTTCACTTCACTGCTTTTTATTGCTTCAAAGAAAAAATATTAATATTCATCAATAACCTCGAGGTTTCTTTTGTATTACATTCTAATTTTTTTTTCAGCAAAGTTAGCACCGTATTTTAATATTTTGATATTGACGAGGAAATGGGATATTATTTTCACTCCCAAAAAAGCAGATATACTTTTAAGTTCTTGCAAATTAGTGTGCAGTTTATTCAGAGACAGAGATTACCATTCTCAAAGTAAAAGAAGCATATGAGTGTTAAAATTAAATTTTTAGGTGATCCTACTTTCATGAAAAATTACAGAAAAGAATGATTTTAATAAGCATTCATGTACATTGATACAGATTAATGCACGGTTTATTAAAAAATTTGTTTAAAACAACGCATATTCCTCTGTTACCTGAAGACCTAGGGTGACAGACACGCCGTAACTTTGGGACAAATAAGAATATTGGCGTACTGGAACAGTTGTATTACTGAATAGGCCTTTAATGCTTAGAGTTTAGAAGCCCTAGTCAATGTTTCAGTTTTAGACTTTGAAAAGTCAACCCTTGAAAACAGCAATAATGCCGCAAAGTATCAGTCAATAATGTGGCCTCCCGGAAAACAAAATTCAGATAAAACTTCGCTTCGTCAATGGGTTTTTCGTTCGAAATTTATTTCTTTTTGGCTACTACGATAAAGACAACAGTCGCTTCTGAAGTCAATGAAAACAAAAATTAAATAAAACCAATAGCTAAATTTAGAAAAAATGAGTGGTTCATGTGGCAGTGAAATGTGAAATTAAACTAAAAATACACTCCTAATTTTTTTTAATTGCGTAAACTGAAAATGAGTAATTTATCGTCTGTTTTGATATACATCATTTGAAAAAATTACAAATATGAAACTCAGAATTGTTTCAATATTTCATAAACGATATCCATTTAAAAAAAAGAATAACACTCGCAGCTGATCATTGAGTGGCAGCAACTTATTTTCAATCATAATGATTAACGTTATGTTTTTCCTCTTTTCTCCAGTCCTTGACACCGGCAATGTCTGGGCCAGGGGTAGTTATAAGGCAGCATAAAGATATCTCCCTGGCGTCTGTGATGGTTATCAAGTTAAAAGCATTAAACTTGCCTCAATTATATTGTGCATGTCTTCATTATGTTCATGTTGCAGTTTGTCCTGATATTTTCTTGCTGTTGCAGCTGTTAGAGTTGTTGTTATTGTTGTTGTTGTTGTTGCTGTTGTTGTTCATTGTCCTTTTCTACACCTTTTTTTTATCGGCAAAAGATACTTGTGGAAAATACATATTACAAAGTGTTCTTGTTACATAGATTAAACGCCACTTAATGATATAAGTAATCACGCTTCTGTTAACAGTAATCAGCGCAATCGCTGAGCTCTGACATTTGACATTTTACTGGAAATAATTCCGGCAATTTCCTTATTTAAATAAAGCGCACGTACAGGCTGAGCCCTGAAAGAAATCAAAAGCGCGGGGGAAAACACGACTACAAAGCTTGAAAGGTGTCCTGCAAGGCTGAATGCGATTTGAAATTATTTTAAAGGGAGCATTTCGACACTGTCAACTTTATGTAATAATATCAGCTGGTTGCCTTTTGACAAAGTTAATATATTAGATTAATGTTTTAATATTTTTCAAACGAGCAAGGTACCCTCGGAAAACGTCATAACAAAATTAATCCAAACCTTTTTTTATACAGATCAATAAATTCTATAGTCGTATGAAAATAAGTTCCAGCTTAATTTCCTTTAGATTCATTGAGATTTGGAAGTGGTTTTTATAAAGATCCTCAAAGCTATATCCCTTAGTACACGGGGATTATAATAAATACTGTATGCAATAATCCTACTCTGATAAAAATACGGTTGGTTTTAAGAGAAAGCAGAGTTTGCAATAATGCTTCAAAATGAAAAAAAAACAAAAAAACAGGGCGGGTTCATTGAGGAAAGATTTTACGAATCAGAAAACTGGTCATAGGAACACAATCATAGAATAAGCTCAAATAAATTTACAGACTGACTTTATGGACTTTTAATTTAGAAATGTGCTTTGAAAAACAACTGTACTTTGAGAAAAGCCAGCATTCTTTCCAACTGGATAATTAGCAATATATTTAAAAGTTTCGTGACAATATTGAAAGATCGGTGTGGCTCGTAAATTTCTAAATGTATGTCATGATACCCCGTAGCCAGACGTATTTATCATAAAAATGAATGTTTTTAAGATTACCAAAGGCACGTCATACCACAGATTTATCACTTTGGTGGGTCTTTTGTTGTTGGTGGTGTTGGTGTTGTTGTTGTTTTTTGTTTTATTTTGTTTTGGTTTTTTTTTGTTTTTTTGGTTTTTTTTAAATTGTTAGGTTTTTAATTTTTGCTGACCAAGCCTTGTGCAAAAGTCCAAGAGCAGCGCTAATTGCAATGATAATTGAACGTAACAGGGTTTTTTCAACCCCATACTAATGAGAACGGAAAGTATCTCTCTTTTTTTTTTAATATCCTCGCGAAATTGAGCAACCCGCTCTCGCACGAATGATCTCTCTCTCTCTCTCTCTCTCTCTCTCTCTCTCTCTCTCTCTCTCTCTCTCTCTCTCTCTCTCTCTCTCTCTCTCTCTCTCTCTCTCTCTCTCTCTCTCTCTCTCTCTCTTTCTCGCACCACACACACTCACACATTCTCTCTCCCTCCCTCTATCTCTCTGGCTGTCACTTTCGTTGCTTCTCCCTCCTTTTTGTTCTGGATATACCGTCAAATGTATTTGTGTTTCTGTCTGTCTATCTATCTTATGACTTCTCTATCTACCTACTTACCTACCTACCGTGCCTATCTGTCTATCTTTGACCCTATCTATCTATCTGTCTATTTTGTCATCTCTTCATCGATATATTTACACGTCTATCTTTCCTCTTGTTTGTCTATTTATCTATTTTACTGCCTTTTATTTCAAGATAAGAAATACGACGACGTGTTCTTGTCATGTCGATGACCTCAAAACGAGATGACGGTAACAAATCAACTGGCTGAGAATAAGTTCTAAAATAAAATAAAATTATATAAGAAAAGTTTTCTTTGTTTTTTAATCAGACAATCATTAGTCCATTAAAAAATAGACAAATGACATTTAACCTTTTTACTCTTTTCTAGGACTAAGCATTATTGAAAGATAATTATTATAACATGTTGACTAAAAAACCGTTTTTTTTAAGTTTACTAGTAATTCAACGAGCCAAGGTTTCGGTAGTAAAGCAAGAAGGCGAAAGGAAGGGAGAAAAAAAAGGAATAGGACATATCGCAGGGGCAATTCATTGTGAGATGTTTGCTAAAGTGTTCCACTTGTACCCCTCTTACTTGTCGCTTGTTGGTATCTGCATAAATAATAGCCTAATAAAGGTCAACTCAGTAGAGAAATGTGGAATGCTAATACTTTTCCTCTTACATATCATGACACAATCGTGCATCTTACGCTATGCCCTTTAGTCTGCATTCCAGTATGCAATCTACAATTTAATCTTTTGTTGCATGTCTATACATGATCAGCGAAAATGTGAGGATGAAGAGGAGAAAAAAAAGGAAATAGAATCGAAGGCCAGAAAAGAGATTGAATGGGAGGAATTCGAAACAATAGAATTTGGAGAATGGGAAAGAGTCTTGTTTTTAGATTTCAGTCTCATGTATGTCAGTTTCGATTACCAATCTGTCATATTTTACTTAAAATATAAAGCAGTCTTTCTCACTCTGCATAGTTTTCTACAACTATCTTTACATATCATATCTCAGCCTATTTATAATTCTCTATCTTATCTGCTCACCTAATCATTGGGACGAAAACTATCGATATATTTACTGACAGTCTCACACTCTATAAGTAAATGTAGGTCAAGGTCAATGCCAACATCAGGTAATCGTAACGCATGAGAGTATTGATTGGTCAACAGCATTATGTTAAATGAGATAGAAGATGGGTTCGACAAGAGGTAGGGTGGAAACTGCTGCCGCACGGGTTACTCTGGCTTGAAGTAATTCGATTGGAACAAATTCAGTAGAAGAACCCTTTTTATGAACTATTCTTACAAGTAAGCTAGACAACTGCCAGTGTCTTGATTGTGAATTTTCGATTTATTTTTTTGCGTAAAATAAATCAATTAGTCGATTCTTTTGTTCGTTTTTAAGAAATAAATTAAATCCTTGAAATCTTCTTTCGCTCCCTTTTCTCTGCCTGTTCTTTCTTCCCCTATGCACAAATTCTCTCTTCTCTTCCACACCCTTGCTGCACCTCTTCACCTTTCCTTTTTTCCTATTTTTTTTTCCACCTTATCTCCTTTTCCTACCCTTAGCGTCTTTTTCTTTTCTTTCTCCTTTTCATTCAACCTTATCCGGCGCCACAATGTCGGTACTCTCTTCCATTTTTTTCATATCATAATAATACTCTTAAGTATTTAGACCTGATATATTAAACTTTTATTCCTTCTTAATGCAGCTTTGCAAGATGAGATGCCCTTTTCACACAAGTGGTGAACCTTCAACTTGAGCTGATGCCGATGTGGGAAGTTAGTTTACCTTCTCTCTCTCTCTCTCTCTCTCTCTCTCTCTCTCTCTCTCTCTCTCTCTCTCTCTCTCTCTCTCTCTCTCTCTCTCTCTCTCTCTCTCTCTCTCTCTCTCTCTCTCTCTCTCTCTCTCTCTCTCTCTCTCTCTCTCTCTCTCTCTCTCTCTCTCTCTCTCTCTCTCTCTCTCTCTCTCTCTCTCTCTCTCTCTCTCTCTCTCTCTCTCTCTCTCTCTCTCTCTCTCTCTCTCTCTCTCTCTCTCTCTCTCTCTCTCTCTCTCTCTCTCTCTCTCTCTCTCTCTCTCTCTCTCTCTCTCTCTCTCTCTCTCTCTCTCTCTCTCTCTCTCTCTCTCTCTCTCTCTCTCTCTCTCTCTCTCTCTCTCTCTCTCTCTCTCTCTCTCTCTCTCTCTCTCTCTCTCTCTCTCTCTCTCTCTCTCTCTCTCTCTCTCTCTCTCTCTCTCTCTCTCTCTCTCTCTCTCTCTCTCTCTCTCTCTCACTCTCTCTCTCTCTCTCTCTCTCTCTCTCTCTCTCTCTCTCTCTCTCTATCTCTCTCTCTCTCTCTCTCTCTCTCTCTCTCTCTCTCTCTCTCTCTCTCTCTCTCTCTCTCTCTCTCTCTCTCTCTCTCTCTCTCTCTCTCTCTCTCTCTCTCTCTCTCTCTCTCTCTCTCTCCTGTTTCTCATGTCCTTTTCTCTCACCTATTTTTTGTAGCAATTTCATTTTCTCTCCGTCTTTCTCATTCTCTAAATATCTAACTATTATATCTATCCATTTGTGTGTCTATCTATTTACCTCTCTAAATCAATCTCTGAATTAATGTATTCACCATGATCTACTTTTTCCAGTTATTTTGAATTATTTATCGTATCTAGAATTCATTATCTACCTAACTCTCTAACAATCTCTATAAAAACTATCTTTCTCTCTGTATATTTATCTAGCTATCTAGATTTGTCCCAAACATCTACATTATCTATATGTCATATCTGTCTTAAAATTTTTATATCCATCCATCCATTATGCAATCTATCCCGGTATTTTTGGTTTCATTTTTTTGCCTGCCCCGTTATCTATTTGCTTTAGCCCAGTTAAAGTATGTTAGCCCAGTTAAAATATGTCAATTTCTATTGCTATGTTTTAATATTACTATTTATGCCCTCATTTCTATCCTTATTCGTCTACAAATGTTTATCTTTGAAAAATTGTTCTACTCCTCTCTCTCTCTCTCTCTCTCTCTCTCTCTCTCTCTCTCTCTCTCTCTCTCTCTCTCTCTCTCTCTCTCCCCCCCCCTCTCTCTCTCTCTTTCTTTCTGTCTCTCTCACTCTTTTTTTTTTAATATGCATAATACACTAAACCTATGAATGTGTCATTTTGAAGATTGCGCAATTCACACGTTATTATTTATGTCCGTAGGCTCTTCCATCCACACACATCATCTCGCACGGAGTACACGCCTGAACACACCCCTAGCTCTGCCCAACAACCCGTGGTACAGTTGTTACCATTAACGATCGGCTAACCCAGGAAAGCCTGGAGATGTGGGAGTAGTGACCAGGAAAGACCCCACCTGGGCCCTGAGTTACCTTACAGTAATGAACAATATGTAGTATGGCATTATCTGCCTCCGACGCAATCAATTTTTTCAGTAGTGGACTGGTTCTGTTTTCTACGCCTTTTTTTTAAGGTCAATGATAACCTTAAGCAATTCTCTTTTAACATTTTATTCTGAAGCTGCACCTTAATTGACTATTCCTTGCAGATAGTTCTATGTAACTTCAATTTTTTAGAAAGGTAGTAGAGCCTGAATAGCCCGAAAAAAAAAATTAAAAATGCGCCTGATAAAAAAATAATTATGTTTTGCAGATACATATAAAAAAAAACTAACAGTCAAATGAAAGAGTTCTTACTCTTTGCGAAAACCGATGGACTTAAAAATCTTTGTCACTTCAGCCTTCGAAATGTACACTGATAAATAAAAAGGATGTAATACTTTCAATTCTCCTCGTCTGCTGTGTGTGAGATTCTTTTTTTCCATTTTGTTTGTCCGGAAGCTTTATCTCGGCATTAGAAACTTAACAGATCGTTTGGAATGCGTTGAACAGTTTTGAGCCTCTGGCAACACTGCCATTGATCGACGGCGGCTGATACAAAATGGATCCTAACGATTAAAAGATTTCTTGGAGACTAAACGAACGGACGGGAGTTAGGGAAATCGCCCTGCAGCAACCCTTCGGTCTTTTCAGCAGCAATGGTGCCCTTTTATGTTAATGCTTTACAACTCTTGATTGAAGCAACGCAAGTTTTTTTTGTGAATTAAAAGCGGCCGAGTCAATGAGGAAAAAAACAAAAAGAAATTCTAAGGAGCTTGAATAGAATCAAACGCCGTGTATTATAGGTTGTTCTTACTCGAGAGTTAAGAGGATTCAAGAGGTGCACGTTGGCAATACAAATAGTCGTAAAAGTAGTAGGAGCTTCACTAGAGAGAAAAAGATATGATGTCCCTTCCTCTAAACAACATTTAAGTACTAATTCTCAACCATTTATTGTTCATAGTTGCTCAAGATTAAAACTGCTCTAAGCGCACTGAGAAACTTAAACAACCTAAGACAATCTTAGTGCTATAAGGCTCTGTGTGCAGTAAGTGAAAACAACTTGATTTAATAACTAAAACAGATCAGAGACGCTAAGGCCCACTTTCTTTTTTTCAGATTTTAAGAACCAGCTGCGATCTGACAATTTATTTTCTTCCTAAAAGAGGCGACAGAAAGAGAAGCGATAGCTGAAGAAACAATTTAGTACAACTGTAGAACAGACTGCAGGTGATCGTAAAAAAGAGCGATTGCAAACTCAACACACAAGCACTGTTGATATTGGACTTTAAAGTTCTAACGCAGAAATTACTCTAAGTGTAAAGGTTTGCATGAACAGAGTGAGACTCCTGAACCAAGTTTACGTGGTTCATCCATGGTCTGAATATCTTGTAAACAAGATTGACTTCTTTTTTCTTTCAAAAATCTTGAGTGTTGAGCCATTAAAAGATACAAAGAAATCTACTGCTTGGAAAAATATGATAAAAACAAAGATAAGTGTCTTCCAATGAGGTAGGGCGACCACACAGAAAAACTTATTGACGCCCGCGTAAGTGCTCTGCCCGGGAGAGAAAATGAAAAGAATGCTCTGATGAAAAAAGTTGCGTCTCACGTAACAATTTAACAAGAGTACGCTGTAGTAAGGAGCGGCATTGGCGTTTTTGGCAGAATCCAAACTACAATCTTTCCAACGCTGTCAAAAGCTATCTTGTCATTTTGGATCGAGTCAAGCAGACTATTTTCCATTGTAAATATCAGTCACCGAGGTACTGCTATCTGTTCTAGTACTGTTATTTCTGTTCTGATCTGTTTGTTTGTGAGATCCTTTGTTTAAATGTTCGTATTCTTTCGTATTGTATGAATGAAAGGTATATAATTAATTGAAGCCGATTTATATTATCGAGCTCTATCGATGTCGAGACAGATGGTATTCACACATATATATATACTGTATTATAATTTTTTATTATTATTATTATTATTATTATTATTATTATTATTATTATTATTATTATTATTATTATTATTATTATTATTATTATTATTATTATTATTACTATTATTATAATTATTATTATTATGAGAATCATCAAATTGAAGAATCTTCCCAGCAAAAATTTCCTAAAAACATCGTAAACGAAGTAGAATCCATAGCCAGTGTTTTACTCAAAACAACCTTTTCACTCAGTTTCCCCCTGTTTGTTCTTCAAACAATACAAACAATCTTTCCTTCAACCGAACGATTTACCTCTTTTACCAAAGTCTTCCACCCTCAATTAAATCAAACACCCTAATATTCAAAACCTTTTTCAGGACCAATAAAATTCTCTTCCCAAAAACAAACCTTTCACAACAATCATTCAAATATTCTATTACATTTGTGAGAGTTAAGGAAAAAGGCGATATTGCCAGAAATTTTCGACGACCAAGGCACCTCACCAGGGTTCAAACATCACGCCCAACATTGAAACACCACAAAAGCCATTCCAACTCGCCCAACACTGTATGTACTTACTTGAAGTCTTTCTCGTGATGCGTAAGGTCCACATATCCTAATGTCTTGCTGGATGGGCTCTCGCCGGATACACCCTGTTTCTTGGCAGGACCCTTGTTGACCGTCGGTGTTGCCTGGTTCTCGTCGATAGTGGACAACAGGTCCGGTTTGCTCTCCTGAGCCTTAAGGTCCACTTTGAGCTGCAGTACAGACTTGAGCTTGTGAACCTCTTCCTTCAGGCGCGCTATCTCCGTGTCTTTCTCCCGTATGAGGTCATCTTTCTGGCGGACCTGGTATTATCCAACGACATATGAAAAGATTAAGACTTTTATTTAAAGCTTTGTCACATTAAGCAGGGATCGTGAATATGATGAGAAAAACATACGTCGCTATGTCTGTGAGCTATCTTGGTAGCTGAGCTCTCCGTAGAACTTCAACAAAGTGGACAAATCGATATTAGTTCCCCGCAAAAGTAGGATTATTGGGTCTGTTCTGCCTCGTAAAAAGGCTAAGACATAGATCTCTTTAGCTTCCTTCCTATTGTTAAATCCACTGAATATGTTCAATGAGCAGAAAACGTCACACAACATAGAAAATTAAAAAAAAAAAACGTCCACCCTTTTGTGACGTAGATAAAGGCAATATAAAAGGAATAAATGCGGGATTTTAAAACGGGAACTTTTTTAGTTATATGCTCTAGGAAACGAAACTCAGGAGATACAAAAAAAGTATTTTTTCCCCTACAAAATATTACGAGTTAGTAGGAAATAATATTCCCTAAACGATATGACACACGCCAATGATTTTGTCCCTTAAAACAGTTTCGTCTCAACGTAGCCTATGTCGCCTATTCTCATTTTCCAACCCTTCCAAATAGGCTACCAACTTACGCGACCGAGGGCCAATAAGATTACTTGGAGTGATGGACTATTGTTCTCACAAACTTTATTAGTCTGGAGGAGGGCACGCAGGCCTCTATAGGAGAAAAGTTCTTGTTCTACAGAATATCACCAAGAAATTTAAAGAGGCTCTGTGGGAGGGTATCGTTTTTTATTACTGCGACAAGACCAGTGGGACTTAAGCAATCTGGGCAAAGCGTTGGCAATAAAGTGAGTATATTAAACGATAATGTAATGAGAGTACTCGTGCACGATATAAAATAAAGGGTGAGTTTAATTTACGCTTCTGAAAAGAAAGTCGACGCTCACTAAACTGAAAACTCACTACTTTTGAAAGTGTTTTACAAGTTAAATTTCGGTTTCAATAATATCTAGATTAAATATCTATGTCAAGGTGGCGGCTTTTTCACTATGATTGTCATGTAATCGGATAGCTTTCCTTGCAAAGCAGTTGTCGAAAAGGGTTCACTCTTACCTCTTTAGATTTAAAGAAAAAAAGTTTATAGGTTCATTGTTGCCTTTTTTCAGATTACAAGCAAAAGTTTTATTATAGAGCGAATAGAATAGTCAAAAGGAATCTGATATTAAAAATAAAAAAAAAAAAAAACATTGGCAGCTTTTTTAAATCCGTTTTTTTAAATTAATTTGCGTCTGATCAACTTTATGCTATGCAGTGTTTCTATGTAATAACGCCCCTTAAGAGATCACGGTTTTTTAAACAGAGTTATGCAATTGTTATTCATTTAAAAAAATATGAATCAACATATGCAGCACGATTTTGAAATGGCCGAGCTATTATCTTACCTGCGAATCATACTGCTCAATTATCTTGTCGCGTCGTTTGATCTCGTGACGCAGTTCCGGCACCAAGGCCTTGACCTTGTGCACATCCATCGTCTCGCCATCCACAGTGAAGTTGCTGTGGCTGCTGGCGCCATTGCCCATCCTGCCCGTCTGGGCACCGCCTGCAGCAGGGCGAGGTGGACCTGCTCCCCCTGGGGGTCGTGACCTGTAGTTGCTACTGGATGATGTGCCGGACGCCGCAGTGCTCTGAGATGACGGTGCCCCCTTGGCGTTGCTGCTGCTGCTGTTGCTAGTGTCTGATTGATGTGGTTGAGAAGACTGGTAGCTGTTGCGATAATTCCCGCGTGAAACGTTGTTGTTTACTCCACCCGAGTCGTAACTCCCGCCTCCGCCACCAGCTGTGTTGGAATTCTGACTGCCAGAGACGGCAAGGTTTCCGACTGCCGCCGTACGTCCGGCATAGTGAGATGCTGCGGTGCTACTGCCTGTCGTATTGCCCGAGCCGTCCGTGTGGCCACCACTCACGCCGCCGCCGGTCGCAGCACGCAAATTGCTCACCCCATGTCCGCGGGCCGCCGGGAGGGGCACGGCAGGTTTGCTTGGTGGGGACATGTTGACTCTCTCTCTCTCTCTCTCTCTCTCTCTCTCTCTCTCTCTCTCTCTCTCTCTCTCTCTCTCTCTCTCTCTCTCTCTCTCTCTCTCTCTCTCTCTCCTTTACTTTTTTCTCTCTATCTTTTAATCCCACTCCTCGTAAATGAACCCGCTGTCATTTAGACCGAGTCTCTGTTTTGTTCCACCAACTTTTGACTGGTGCCCCCAATCGCAGTTTCACTGCACACAGGTCCGCCGTGTTTTCCCTTTTGTCGGTCAGCGCACTTATGCCTCACTTGAAAGGAGTGACAGCAAAATGAACTTAAAAAGAGCAGTTCTTTGAGCCAACGATGTTAAGGTTTTGATTACTGGTAAGCAGGCCGAATCACTCTGTTATCCCAGCATTACGACAAATACGCGGAGCAGGTCACAGTGAAACATTTCCCGTTATTGATTTCGGTTCCAATGCATTAAGCACAGCGATCAATGAGATCTGGAATAAAGAAAGAGAAAAAATAGAGTTTTATAAACATTGTTTTTTAACATTTTGAATAAACATACAAAACTAGGGCTTTTCCGATCGACCGATCTCTTCTCTTTGAACTAATACTCCGGTTTACTTTAAACGCAATAAAAGAGTCTGAAACGTTGTTGATTTGTTACAAAGTTTTCATACTAATGTGAAGTTTTTTTTTCCCAAGGCAATGCAAAAATGCACAAGCACTTTCGAGAATCTTTAAGTTTTTATACTATATTTCAGATCAAGTTTCAATGGAACGAGCAAAAGTCATAAAATGTGCACTTGCTAGGTGCTGCGAAATTGCTTGCTCCATTTAACACAGTTTGAGACTGAGTTCGTTTTAAATAGTTCAAAGTTGCAATCGACAAATGTGATGCACCCTTATATGCCATTGTATTCGAGGATTCATTTTTTTTTTCAACTATAATGTAATAAATTTGTTCAAAATGTTTTTTTTTAATTATTATTATTAAAAAAAAAAAATTGCGTATTTTAAATCCTGAAGAGTAAACGCACATTGCAAGAGAGAGAAAAAAACAAGGATGAAATTATCATAACAAGGAACGTTCTTTGCTCATTTTAACCAATCAACCCTTAAACAAATATTCATAATTCGAAAACAATCTTGAAAAAAATAACTGAGCTGCATTCAGTAGCAAAAAATGATTGCTCCGACGTATTTATTGCGTCTTTGTTTCACAAATAATAAAATTTACTATTGTGTGCGTTGCGTGGTTGAGATACACTAAAAATAAGCTGTATGCAAATAATTTTTTTTTGTGTGTCAAAAGCCCGCATGCTCTGTGTGTGAGAGTAACTCAAGATGATATTTTCTGTTACTGTTGTAAGTTCTTCTGACTCAAACCAATTGTTTAGCATTCAGACTTGCAGTTCTCAGTTGAAAAATAGGTAATAATCTTGACGTCTAAAGCAATGATTGTGCATTTCTGTTCCTTAATTACAAAAAGCATTAGGTTTTAGCTCTTTAATTAAACAACGATACATAAGGCAAGATATCCACACATGTGTCATTAAAAACAAATCACGAGAAAAGTCATACATTCAATGGCAAGAAAGATAAATATATCAAAATAGAAAAAAGAAAACAGACGAATAAAAGATTAGCGATAAAGAGAGAAACAATGAGCTAGCAGCAGATAGAGACACATACAGACAGATAAAGACAAATAAGAGATAAATTTCATACAGCGTTAGTATATTTTAATAAATATGCTCTACAAGCTTCGACTCTGATTCACTAAGTAACGAAGTGCTTGATTTCTAAGAATCGTCTTGATCAGAGAATAAGTTTTGTCTCTAGCGTAACAATTTTTCTCACCCGATGCAGTGGTGTACATCTGCATCCGTGTTTCTGAACTAAGCAACTTCAGTAAATAAAGAAACCAAGGGCAGTAATTCAGTGAATTTCAATGCATTCAGCATTGATTGTTATTTCCCCTTTATAAGATTTCGTGATACTGAACTTGAGTCTGTTACTTTAGTCTCCTGTTGTGAACAAACAATTTTTTTTTACTGACCAAAATTCTACTTTACTTTATGAATTTTCGTTCCTTTTCCTGATAACTCTCTTTGAACGCGATTCAAATCATTAAACATAAGTAAAATAGAGAATCCATCTGTAAATAAATCAAAATGATAAAATTATGTAAAACTGAAATATTTAATTTGAGTTTCATTACATTAAAGTTTTGAAATTTCAGAGTTTAATAAAAGTCGTGAGGACATCCTAAAAATCATTATACAACCAATTTTACTTTTTGATCCATGAAAAAAAAATGCTTATGGGTGGAGCAACTGATGTATTGGAAATTGAACAGAATTTTGGAAAAGAAGGGGACGGCATCAAATACAAAAACTACGATGTTGTATTCCTAGTGATTTCCCCTAGTACACTAAAAAATATTTTTTGTTTAGGTTTTTAGAGAAAGGGGGATGTTACAGTTTGAGGTTTTATATACGGCGCTAACGATAGTCACAAACAGAATGTAGTGTATTTGTAATGTTCAGTGAATGTTCACCATCTTCATTAACCTTAATGATTGTATTGAAAAAGCCAAAACCATGCGATCAAAGGAAAACTGTGGATCAGACTATCACTACTGGACAGTCTCTAAATATTATAGTGCGTTACAAAGGATATGTAAAGCAAATCTAAAGTCTTAAAGAAAACTTATCATAGGCTTATCTTTCTTTTTTTTTTTTTTTTTAGTAAGATTTCTCTGAATTTTCAAGGATTTTTTTCTTCAGTATTTATAAAAAAAAAATATTTTAAGATTTCCAAAGATAGGACATACATGTTTGGGTTGTTTAAGACTTTGCGATTCTTTTCGATATATCGTTTCTACAGGCAATCCATAACCCATTCCTTTTTCTAATGTAACTGAAAAAAATCCATGTTATGCCGCTGATATCTTTCCTATTTTTACTCATTCGTAGTATTTTTTATTGGGGTTTTTTTTTCGTTTTCTTTGTTTGTTTGTTAGTTATGTTGTTAGTTTTTAATTTAGGACGCGTGGACCATTAGAGCATAATTTCTTTGCAATACGTTGTACAGCAAAT
>JAWDGP010003283.1:77500-95000 GCA_033675545.1 Elysia crispata | reverse complement strand
AATTAATGTCAGGTCACTCCATACTTTAATATTTTGCACCCCGGTAGAATTATCTATACAACACTTAGCATCTTTGAAGTTATTTTGAAGAATCCAAAAGCTGGGTATATAACAGACTAAACGAACGTCTATTTCGTCCTGTGTGTTTGCTCTTTTCGTTAAAACTTAAGAGTATCGACTCCGACAGAGTATGTTTTTGCTTCGACCCTTGCCCGAATGAATGAGTATATTCCACCTGGACATCCCTTGAGTAATTAAAAATCTTAGCTTCTTTCAAATATTTATCAAATATCGTATATTTTAACCCTGTCTAATCCTCATGTTAGAATGAGATGAACAACATATTGCAGCTCATTACAATGCATTTAAAACCCAAACAGGTAAAAAAAAACATCTTTTCTCTCTATTAGGCTGCTCATATTAGAGTCGCCGAGTATATTGCATACTTACACTTAAATAGAAAAAAATGGCTAGATGTATAATAACACACGCATACAAATCACAACAAATTCAAACTACAGATGGGAGCATATTGTTTTACCGCATCTTGTGGATTAATTGTTTGTCAACACTTCAATAATTTTTTAAAACTTAGGTTGAGTTTTTTCAATATGATATTATGCGGGTAACACTTGGAATAAGATCTTAATATGGCACTAAATATGGGTTTAATTTGTCTGCTCAGGGACGTACAACTTGTCCAAGGTTCAAAAATCTGACCCTCAATGCCAGTAAATTGTATTTGAAAGAAAAAATCGAAATGAAAACAATTTTTACCTCCGTTTGGATGGAGAGAGATAATCTGATTTCCTTGCTGGTTTGCATCAGCCTGAGGATGGTTTGAAGCCACGTCTTGTCCATCAGACTGCCTAGGCTACACCCAAACATGTCGTTAAGGTATGGAGTATAACTCGATGGACATAACGTTCTCTAGTACCAAATTTGTTGGTGGTGATTACATCTTTCCTTTCTTACATTCATGAAATGAGTACTTCTAAAGAAATTATGCAGCAATTATGCTCTTTCAACGTAAACACCAGTAACAGACTAATCATAACATTCCTAATAATGTTAACAAAGACCTCAAAAGACTCCACCGCAAAAAATAAAACTATCATCCTTAGAGCAGTGTTGGGCTACATGGGTGATGAATTGAAGTAAAGATCTTTCAGGAAACTTACCTACGTTTTGATAGGAGATAATTTTTCGTGGGAGAAAAATGTGTGGGGGAGAGATCTTATAATCATTTTTCCTGACTCTCTACTAATGACCCACTACTTTCCGCCTAACAGCGAGCTATAAAAGTCTTCTTTTTCAGTCATAAAAAAAAAGTTCAGAAAAACAAAAGAATTTTTCTTTCTCCTTTTGTATTATTTTTCTTAAAAGAAAATTGAAACGAAATTTTAAGTGGCGAATCAAGTACAGTTCGTTTCGATCCAATTCCTTTCGGTTATAACAGGCTGCTCTAAGCTAGACCAAATCGTAGTTAGAACTACATCCAGGAGTCCGTAAGTTTTGCGATTTTTTCTGAAATACGTACCTCATGTGTACTCATCTGCAAATGAACCTTCCGGCTTTAAATTTTCTTTGTTTATCTACCAATTAGTCAACCATCTCAACCTAAGTATCGATCCTTTTGATCAAATATCTTGTTCAATGTCAACATCCTTCCACAGCACATGTAGCTCTAGGCCTCAATCGTCTCTTAGAACTGACCTCTCCTCTGGAATCCACATGTAGCTCTAGGCCTCAATCGTCTCTTAGAACTGATCTCTCCTCTGGAATCCACATGTAGCTCTAGGCCTCAATCGTCTCTTAGAACTGATCTCTCCTCTGGAATCCACATGTAGCTCTAGGCCTCAATCGTCTCTTAGAACTGATCTCTCCTCTGGAATCCACATGTAGCTCTAGGCCTCAATCGTCTCTTAGAACTGATCTCTCCTCTGGAATCCACATGTAGCTCTAGGCCTCAATCGTCTCTTAGAACTGATCTCTCCTCTGGAATCCACATGTAGCTCTAGGCCTCAATCGTCTCTTAGAACTGATCTCTCCTCTGGAATCCACATGTAGCTCTAGGCCTCAATCGTCTCTTAGAACTGATCTCTCCTCTGGAATCCACATGTAGCTCTAGGCCTCAATCGTCTCTTAGAACTGACCTCTCCTCTGGAATCCACTGTTTTCTGAATCGACTTTTTCTTTCTTGTTCTCCGTTCATCTGTGTGTCTATATTTTGCTTTTATGGAATCATTTCCACGACGCTTCAGATGTAAAAGGTGAGCAAAATGCCAAAGAACCATGAAATACAGGATATCCGATCGGTTCTAGAGTATACTGAATAATGAACAATATACTATTATTATTTTTCACTGGAATTATAGTATCGGTGAAAAGATAAACACGTATTAGTATGGCAATATTCTGGCAATTATTATGTAATTACATGTTTGAAAAATACGAATGCCAAAATACATGGACTATTCGTTTAAGATAGTGTTTCTCAGCAGATAAATGAAAATACTTTTTTTTTCATTTTCAAAGAGAATGTAATGTTTTCCAAACAAATAATTCAAAAGGCAAAAAGCACGTAAATGCTTATCTTGAAAAGTGAGTGCATTGAACTGATAGTTAGAGTAAGGAAAGGGCAAACAGTTGTGGGCTTAGGGCGGAGAAAATTGGAGAGCAAGCAAAGCGCGCGCGCACAAGTTAAGACACAGGCAAAGAGGCAAACAATCTGACAGACTGATAAATAAACTAGCCAAATGTCAGAGAGACAGACAAATTTCAGATCCGAATCCAAGTATTTTTGATATCCTGTGAAATGATCACTCAGCTAGATCAGCTCAGCATCAGGAACGGAGTCTGCCCGTCAGACAGTGTGGTATTTCTCTCAAGCTATGAAAACTTCCCGCTGCTTTCGCAACGCTGGCGGGAAAAAAGGCCAACTAAAACGAATGTCCCTCCCAAGCGATGAAATCAAAACATCTTTAAAGCCACCACAGCCGAAATTCGATAAAGGGTTTCCGGAAAGATAAGCGATCGAGTTGCACAAAAAAGCTCTTAGAATATTCTTCACCATCGATTTTGTACGGAAGCCGGAAAAACCGCGATTGTTTTATTTTGTTTTCGTTTTTGTTTTTTTTTTTTTCCGTTCTGAAGTTCATTCTTCAAAAAATGATTGGTTTTTAACCAATGCTTCGCACCGCAGGCAAATCAACGTGCAGAATTGACTTTGAATTAAAGAGAGAGAGAGAGAGAGAGAGAGAGAGAGAGAGAGAGAGAGAGAGAGAGGGGGAGAGAGAGAGAGAGAGAGAGAGAGAGAGAGAGAGAGAGAGAGAGAGAGAGATGGACTAGAGATTGGCTGATTGTGTTTTACACTTTGTCATAAACGGTGATCTTTGGGACAACAAAAAAAACAAGGGTGAAAAACGAAAAAGACAACGCGCATAATCATAGACGGGGGGTAAAAGATTAAAAAAAAAAGCTCTCCGAAGACACCGCAATTGTTATTGTTCTCTCCATTCGTGTGTTTTTATTTAATTCCCACTGTATATTTCACATCGATTCATCCATTCCTTGAGCAGAATTCGAACTTCGCGTGGAATTCACAATACACAATGACGCTCACATACTGCCTGCCGTAAAGATCTCTTGTTGTTGATAAATTACTTCTCCGTTACAGTAATTTATATTTCTGTCCAGTGCTTCGCTTACCCCACACCTAAACATAAACTCTAACTAAAGAAAGTAAAAGAGTGAATAGGTACTGCAATTAAATGCAGGAGATAACATTGCAAGACACGGGAATCTCGTTCTTTAGGATATGTCTTGATGTTTTATGTCTTGCTTAAAATTGATTGTGTCGTCGGCAGCAACCCTTTTTTTCTTCCTCCCAATTTGTTTGAAAAAACTATCCACCACATTATATAACGAGAATTGTTTATCAATATCGTCACGAACTATTTAATAAATTAATGATCAGTACTTCCAAATGCATTTTAAATCTGACATAACTCTCTCTCTCTCTCTCTCTCTCTCTCTCTCTCTCTCTCTCTCTCTCTCTCTCTCTCTCTCTCTCTCTCTCTCTCTCTCTCTCTCTCTCTCTCTCTCTCTCTATTTATAGCTCTTTCTTTCTATGTCTTTCACTCTATATCTCCCTATATCAACCCCTCTAACTCGTGTTGTTCTTTATTTCTTTACTCCTTCCAACACAGTTCCCAAAACCCAAACATCTCGAAATCGTCCCAATTACAATCCCAACTTCTCCCTCCCTTCTCCACTTCCTGCCCTCAGTTTACTCTTATCATCTTCTCTCCGCACTGGCCAGTCCAAATAGCTCATATTTACATCTTCATGCGATAGATTAGGCCTGTCCATTCCATTCCTGCCGTGTAGTCAACACAGTGTGATATTGTTTGTTCTTTATTCTTTTATTGTGAGCACGTTCGAAACCACCCTCCTCATTTTACCCACACACACACACATGGGATCTCACTCATCTAAGACTGTTTCCTTTTATTTCCGGTACCTTTCCCCCCCCCCCTCCAAACCATTTCTTCCTACCAGCCCCTACTGCATCAGTCCATTAAAACATCCCCGCCCCCTTCCCCCAAGGCTCCCTCCAGGCTTACTCAACTAGATCTAGACTAGATCAGCCAATTTCTGAAAGTGTCTGAACATAGCTCATGAACTCATGAACGTGAATAATGAACGAGAACCGAAGCAGCTTGAACAAGTAAGGCTGTCTTAAGTCGGAACAGCAATACAAACTACTTATTTCCAGTTCCTGCTGGTATTGCTTCCTCTTGATCCCGTCTCTAAAAGAAGAAAAAAAAATCCGCTTTTAGTATTTTGTTCCACGTCCGAATCGGAAGCGCGCGAGAGCATAAATCTCGGAAATAATGTCTTAGACTGAGGAATAGTTTACGATAATCATCTCGTATATTTGGTAAAATGAGCTGGCTCTGATGGAACCCACTCAGTATTTGAAAAAAGTTGAAAAGCAAATCCGTGGGTGGAAAATTTATAACGGAAAATCTGGAATTCGAGCTGCCACATAAACAAAGGGTATCTTTTTCTGTGTTTTTTTTCTGTCAAGATATCTTCTGTCTTTATTCCTTCTTCTTAGTGGTTTTTTATTTTACGTAAGCTGTGTTTCCTTGTTTAAATTCTTTTTCTTCTTTTATCTTTCAATACCACGTATAAGATGGAGATGGCTCAGAGGGTTAGGGTGGCCGAAATTGACGTTAAAAGGCTGTAGGCCAATAGAATTGCGAATTCGATCCCCGTCCATGCCAGTTGCTTTTTGTTCTTCTACCGTTACGTCTTGCATCTTACGTGTCGGTCCTAAATCAGATCTAGGTTTGTGCTATTCTATCGAGATTTCTTAGAGCGAATTTCGAGGAAAATATTGTTGCCATAAACAGATAAGACATGTCGGGCTATACAAAGATCTGTAGAGTTATAATTTACTTAGCAGATTTTCCTTAAAAATAGGTTATTTGTCTCAAAATATTTTGTTATGAGTTAAGATATCGGGAACTTTGACTAGAAGCCACAGTCTTTGAAAATAGATATATTTCTATATTTTTAACTTTTTTTTTTCAAAATAGCTGAATATTTCATATCTTCTAGTTTAATTTTGTTTATTTGATACGATTTTCACTGCTTAGAAGCTAAAGAAAATACTTTGTTCAGAATATCAACAACATGCTGCGAGTGTTATACGGTTCATTTGGACCGGGTCCCAGACATTTTATGGGCTCTCGGTGGAGAATTTCGAATCACATTGTTACGAAATATATTGAGGATGCAATTAAATTTAAGTATCCGATTACTGGAAAAACGTTAATGGAAGAAGTTGTCATTGTTTTGTTTTTGTTTTGTTTTGTTTTGTTTTGTTTTTTTGTTTTTTTTCTGTTTTCTTTATTTTGCCTACAATTTACTTATACTTTTTTGCTGACTACCGGGTTCAGTGATGGACAGAGACGAATCACAGAGATAGAGAGAAGACAAAATGTATGGCGATAGAATAGACAGAAGGCACATGGAGAGAGACTGACAGACAGACAGTTAGAAACAGTAACATATATGTATATCCGAGAGAGAGAGAGAGAGAGAGAGAGAGAGAGAGAGAGAGAGAGAGAGAAGGAGAGAAACAGAGGCAGACATCCAGCCATGCAATTAAGCAGAATGGCAGACAGAGAGAGATTTGAGAGACATTCAAGAATTAAAAATTACGTGTACTCTTATTTCGCTTTGAAAATAATGAATGATAATAAGCAGGTAAGGCTGTAGGCGCTGTGTTAGATCTCAATTGGGTCTCTCAACACCGAAGATTTTCAAGGAGTCTTACACGTAGAGAGTCTCTTGGAAACTGAGAAGACCAGGGATGATCTAGTGTTATGAAGAGAGAAAGAATTATCTAAGGGTGATTACTCCTGTCCAAAATTGTCCGCTCTTAGATTATCCCTTGGGCAACATAGATCTGGAGGAAAAGGAGAGGAATTGAGAAATAAAAAAAAAAAAACCAGGAAAAAACTGAATCTCTAAGCGTCTGAAGCACTAATCTCTTCATAAAAAACCGCGCCCTGGGAGCTGTTCAACTGTCTCTCCGATGTTGATTTTGTTAAGTCTGAAACGGATCTTGAGACGACGTAAGATCGCCGACCAGTCACATTGAGCGCATTAGATTGAGTCAGAAACTGGTTTTCAAAGAAAAAAAAAACAGCAAACAAACAAGAAATCTACAAATTTATAGATCTCCACAGAGAGAGCCCAGTACTTGAAAGATTCTACCAGGAACAGTCTAGATGTCTCATAATCCTAAAATGATTCCATTTTATTAAATTATTCATAGGCATTCATTGTAATTGAATGTAGCTCCCTTTTTATCCCCATACGAGACTCTGGGAGAATTAAATAATTTATAACTATTTTTTTTGGCAACGGGTTTGTTCTATGGATTTAAGTAATAGGGGGTAAAGATAAATACAAAAGGCTTGCAACTAAAAAAATAACTATCAGAGGTGTGCGTGATTTCATAGTGAATGATACCGACACTTGAAATTTCCACGCACCCGAGAATAATATTTGTGTAGCCATACATTTAATTAGTTCGTTTTCAGAGCCCTTTCAGCTGAAGATCATAACAGGTCTGATTGAAAATTTAAAAAAAAAAGGCCGCCTTCCCATATTTCTATCTGTATCACCCCTCGGCAGTAATAGTCGATTTGCAAAGATAAGACTACAAAGTCGTCCAATGATGGAATAGTGGGTAGGAATTCGCGGTGAATTATCGCATCAGATATCTAGGCGTGAGTTTCACTACACGACAACCAGTGCAATCAATAGCAAATTAATGATGACCTGGGGAATTATGTGTCTTGTCTACCATAACGTGAGAGCCTGATGGTAAACTTAACTTGCTGGTTACATTTTTACTCTAAACATTACTAGCTAATTAGGCCTTTTCAAGCTGTAAAACTTAACTTGCTGGCTACATCGTAAAAAAAAAGATTGTAAACAAACTTGTTGGTAACACCTTTGTAGGATGGAAAACAACATGCTGGTTACACCTTTAAAAGATGGTAAACTTGGATTCTCCTGAAGATCAACAGTGTCGGTGTCCGTGATGATCTAATGCAGCGACTACCAGTTTGGTTCTCAGTTTTCATTGAGTATTCGGATGGATGGACCCTGGATGATTGGTCTCGTATCGGATTGAGCTAATGTGGAAACTAGTAGAGAGAGCTTGCAACATAGTTGTTTTGCTTCTCCTTCACAACAGCGTGCAATGAACTTTGAAATGGGTTTAATTCTTTTTCAATTATTAACTGGGAAAAGTTTTCTTATACGTTTAACAGCCTTTCTGGGCAGAAAATGAAGCAATGATAAACTATTTCGATGATACTTTCAGACAAGCTGAGTACAGATTCCAAAAACTCTTAACAACACACTCAAGTCTGAAGAAGTAAAAGCAACGCTAGGAGGGGACATGGTGCCTGCATGCGTAACAAAGAAGAAGAAGAAATAATGGAATACATTCATTGCAATCATAGCGAGAAAGACAATAGGCGTTGTTAGCCCTTATTGCGGAAGGCAATAACATAATAACCGCGTACATTGATTAGAATTGATTACAATTCGTCTGAGAGAGACGCGCTGTGGGTCATGAAATTTTAATTGAAAGCTATGTAAAGTCAATAAAGGAAATCGATAATTCTGTAGTTTCCCAGTTTGTTTTTAGATCCTTATTAGAAAGCTGTGCATTTTTGCATTAAGTGCATAAAAGTGCACTGCCTTATGGGAATTCTTAGCCGCGCAGTTATTTAAAACCTACATGATAATGAATATGTTTTTAAATCTGTATAAAGATTTGGTCTTTACAAAACTAGTTAACTATTTTTTTAGCAATGTCTTTTGCTGAGCTGTGGCTGGTTAACAGCCAATGCGCTAAAGTTTGTGACTTACCGTTGTTATGTGAAAATATGAAATGAAGTGCGTTATTTTGTGTTTAACATTTTGAAGCTGGTAAAATTAGATATTGGCTATTAGTTGGCCAAACACACTGTTTATTGATTTGTGCGAACATTTAGGTCTAGCATTCAGTTATTTGATTAATTTTTTTTAATCTAAATTTCTACTGGAAAATATTAAGAACTGTCGTAATTTTCAAATCTTATATCATGGATCTTATTGCAGATCGGAAATTATTTTCATTTAAAGCGCACCCAAAGACCTCTCAACAGATTATTTTTAGAACGCACGATCTACAGTACGTCGAGCGTTCTTTGTCACCCACAGAAACCTCTTCAAAAGAGAATGAAATAAAACATTACCAGTTTCTCCTTGACAGTCCATTTTTCTGAAGCAAGTATAGGTTGTTTTTTTTTTTTGTTTGTTGTTTTTTTTAGAGGTCCAAAGCAGCCTCTAGATCATAAACCAGAGCAAACATGAGGGACCGTCAAAAGTCTGTCATCACAAATAGTCCAAGCTGCCAGGGTTTCTCTCTAGTGTCTAGCTTGACTGAGATGATGGCGACCTTTAAGTTTAACATTTTGCATTTATAGCAGGTTGGAAAAAGGTTGAACAGGGTTCCATTCCTGTTATAATTTTGCAAACAATGACACACAAATATTTGAAAATAGTCAAACCCTGTGAGAGTAAACTGTTTCCGCTTTCTTTTTTTTCCTAACCCTTATTAATAATCCCGAAATCTCAGGTTCTCCAGCCTTAAGTTTGAAAATTAAAACTGTTTTAATACGAAGATGAGTGTAAAATGATCTCAACTCAGATTAAAATTTCCTTGAGAAAACTTTAAGGGCGCGAAAATATTGTGTTCCCCCTGTTTTTCATTAATCTTTAAACAGCAGCGATTGAATCAGGATGAAGCTAGGTTGAGGGAGAGAAAGGTTCATAAATTTTACTCTTTCTCTCTCTCTCTCTCTCTCTCTCTCTCTCTCTCTCTCTCTCTCTCTCTCTCTCTCTCTCTCTCTCTCTCTCTCTCTCTCTCTCTCTCTCTTTCTCTTTTTATCTATCTGTCTATCTATCTATATCATTATCTATAATTTTATCGTACTTTCTTTGTGTTCGTGTTCTTTTCTCTTCCCATTTTTTTTTGTCTTTCATCCCTCACCTCACGCTTTGTCTCTACCTCTCTTTTTTTCCTTCCCTACTATACTCTACCCCTCTACTTTTCTATCTACTTGAGATACCTTTGATTGAACCCCCCACCCTTTCCCCCCCCTTCCCTATTTCCTTTTTTATTTAATTCATACATCTTTATTCGTGCCACGTCCAGCCTGACTGATAGCCGAGCCAGGCTAAAACAGGAAATGAAAGGCAAAGAGGAAGATGGTATTGACAAAATAGTAGGCTGTGCAAGATTCCAGAAGGGGGTGGGGGAGGGGGGCTTGGAGGTGTGAGAACTTCATCAGTAACCGTAGTTATGTTAAATGAATGACCGCAATGTCTCCATTGAGCAGCGGTGTTGAAAATTACTTCCGCTCTGTTCGTAGAGTCACAGTTGAGGCCATCGTCCTAAGCATTCAAATGACCAGATCTATCCGGCAGTGAGCAGTGATGGGACCGGTGATAATGATCAGCGGTTATTGACACCGACTCACACAAACACCTACACTTAATCCCCGCGTGTTAATAAATTTTTTTTTATTTCTCTCAACTTTTACAACTTCAATTTATCACCCTAACCTAATGCCTTACACCATTCTATAAATATTGCCGCGTATATTGATTAAAAACCTGATTTAGTTTGTAAATCAAATTAAGCGAGCATGGTTTCGGAGTTTAGAAAAATTGGCCCACGGTTGTATATTTTGGGCTTTTTCATGAAACTGTTCAAGGTACACTCAAGATTCAACGCAAAAATATTGAAGATAAAGAAGGCATCCGACCAAATTTTAACATCGAGCATATGAAATGTGGACAATAAAAAAATTTAAAAATATTGCCTTTTTTTTAATAGTTTTAAAATATGATCAATAGATCCACTGAAGCTTTTTAACTTTTGAGCAAATAAAGCACTAAAGTACCTACAACATTTATAACTGTAAAGGTTTTGCAGATGGTCTCTCTCTCTCTCTCTTTCTCTCTCTCCCTCCCTCCCTCTCCCCCTCTCTATCTATCTATCTATTCACCTATTTATCTATCTATCTATTTATCTATGAATCTCTCTGTCTATCTATCTATCTCTCTTTTTCTGTCTCATACTCTCTCTCAAGTCTGTGCATCTGTTGGCAAAGATAGTAGATAATAGGTAACACATAATAACGGAAAAAGAATGACAAAAGAAGATAAAAAATTAGGGCTTCAAATTACCACATAAATTACCACTAGCATGGAGAATCGGAGCCAAAAGTTTATCGATTATTCATATTGATGGTCGATCCCACACAGTTTTTGGAATTTCTCGAAATTTTCGCGGCAGTAATGTGTAAACGGACGACACCTAAAGAAAAGAAACGAGCTGGATGCAGATTAAGGTGGACGTCTGAGTTTGCCAAAAATGTAAATTACTGAGAGGGAACTTTGATTTGGCTCGCACTTAGGACGACCGTTATGTGAGGCATTTTCTTATAACCAAGATGTGTCTAAGAAAAGCCTATAAATAGATATTTATCATTACAATAAAGAAAGCAGTCTTGGACGGATTAACCCACAGTGAAGGCAGAGGACTTACTGTGTGTTTGAAATAAAGCAAAATTGCACCAATAGATATATTTCCTTAATCATAAGTGTCTTGTCAGTACAAAGCTCTGTTGCGAAAGCGTTTGTACCATTGTGCCACATAAATCTGTGTTTCGTTCATAGAGTATGTTTTCCTTGGGAGAGATTGATCGTGTAGAGTTTGAGGGACAGTAATGAATAAAACTGAAAAAATAAGGATTGGGGGAGACAAAAGCTGTGCTCTAGATTGAGGAGAATGGAATACTGAAGAAAGAAAGACAGATAACGCCAAACAAAAGGATACAGAGATAAGAGAGAGGCACTGAGAAGAGGTCAAGAAAGAAAGATGGAACAAGGACGGGGAGAAGCGCAAATCAACGAACAAATCTGCCCAAAGAAGAAGTGAAACATGAGGAGAAACGCAAGAGACGTAACTTGGTAATCGAGACGCTGATAACATTTAACTAAAGATCTAACGATTCTATATTGCTTTATCGTCTCTTAAGTCCCTCTCTGTCTCAATACAGAACAGACATAGGATTGCTCCCTTAGACTTCTTACAGTTTTCAGGTTGATTGGGGATTGGAGCTGAAGCACAAGTAATTACGGGCCTTTAGAATGAGTAAACAAGGGGAGAGCAGCGCGGTCCAGCAATTTCTTGAAGTTGTGTTTCCGTGTTGCTGCTGCATTTGATTTGATTATGTCACGGTTTTCGAGACAATTTTTTCTCATTGCTGTTTATGGTTTGGAAATGGGTTTGTGTGTATGTGTTGGAAGGAGGAGGAGGAAGGGATGTGTGTGTGTGTGTGTGGAAGGAAGAGGGGGAGGATTAAGCGGTTAGTTTGTTTTGAGGTTGGAAGAGTTACAGTCACGTACATAGAACGGCGTGCTTTTGACATGAAATGGTTTGGTCTATATAAAGTTACCAAACAGGGGGGAGATGCAAGGGAGTATATCTTTTCATTTTTTTACAGAGAAGGTATGGTTACATTCAATAATTATTACGTGGATTGTGTGGCTCCACTGGGAGATGTGGAATCTAGATGAAAAGTTATAAAGGACAACTAAAACACGTACATATAAATACATATTGTGTTTCCCTCTAGTGTTCCAACCAGGAGGAAACCCTGAAATCAATTGTTTTGTTGTTTTCTTTTTTAAGGAAGGCAGGCAGGCCCGAGTTAATATAAATGGATGAAATAAGACAATATATTCATTTGTGATCTCACAAAATGACATTTTTTACCTTTTATATTTTAGTGTTGATGTAATTGTAATTTTTTTTAATCACATATGTATGACTTTATGTATATATCTTTATGAGATTACAGATGATAAGTTTGTCTTATTCCATACATTTGTAATAACACGAAACTGCATGCCTCACTAAAGTTGATATCAGGGTTTTCTGTGGCCGGATCAACAGGAAAGATTTAAACATAATAAGTGCAGAGGGAAAAAAGGGGTGATAGTTGAAGTAGGAGATGAAAACAATAGAAGCGATGGCACGGAAAGGATGAGGCTGTGCCCTGCTGTGAGCAACAGATAGATACAAGTGTCGTCTTCCATTCGAGAAGACATTGAGATTGGATAAGGGGAAGTCATCACGAAAGTGTGAAATTCTTACAAAAAACATTAAGATACAGATGTGTAGACAAAAGTGCTGCCCATTGCAAAAATCGATAAAGCGGTTAAAAACGTGACCAGAAAGATACGTTAAAGGAAGCAGGCCAGAGTGAATAAGGTGGCAAAAAGAGAGAATTCAGTAAGAAGGAAAGTGATATGACGGAAGTTATATCATGACTCTTAATATATAATTTTTTTTATTGTTATATCAGAACTCTCGTTAGCTCAATTAACATAGTCTTGCACCAAAATCTTTAAGAAGAGAGAGAGAGAAAGAGAGAGAGAGAGAGAGAGAGAGAGAGATAAAGAGAGGTAAAAGGAATATTGCATGTTTATGCTAGTGCACACATAAAGTCATCTTCAGAATCTACGAGATAAACGGTAATTGGATAACAGTGTCACTTATAATTTTCATGTTTTATGTTGCATATTCTAAATGTAATTTGTGTCTAGTAATTGCGTTACCAGTTTGGATCGCATATCTCCAATGTTGTTTCTATCTGCATAGCCAAGCCGAATTAAAAAACAATGAGTTATTTAATAATGATCTTATCCCTTGGTAATATGGAGTTTTCGGCATTAACAATGATTTTAACATAATGCTATAGGTGAATTTTTTCATTTCTTTCTCATCGATTCGAAAACAAGCTCAAAATTACATTTTAAGTTTTTAGTAAATTGTTAAAAATCTGATCAGTTAATTTATCAGACCAGATAATATAACATTATCATGCGTAAGGGAAACTACCTGTTATGTGAAATTTAAAAACAATAATCACTTCGTATTGAAAGAGCGAAATCCCCTTTTCTTCAGTACACGAAAAGCAGTCAACTCTGTACTTTACCAGTCTATTTAAAGCACACTTATTATAAGACCATGAAAGGTACAAAAACAGATGAAAGGCACTGCAATTATAGTTGCTCATGTATTATTTTGAACCTAAATGATAAATTTAAAAGGTCTAAAACAGATTGAGATTTTTTTTAAATCAGTAGCTTTTCTTACTTAAATGTATTTTCCATTCTTCCTCATACGTCACTAGTTTGAATTATATATCGATGAGTTCATTTGAGTATGAGCATTTAGCATAAAACCTAATTCAACGACTAGTTGAATATGCCTGAGCACTTCTTACACAATAGATTCAATAATTTTACCTCAACAATAAAAAGTCGTAGGTCAAGATATCCTAATTTTTCTTGATTTTCAAAAGATGAAGATATTTTCAAATTGAGAACAAAGGAATTGCGGAGGAGGTAGGAAGAGGTCTGGACATCTCTTCTTATTATTTACTTCTAAGTGGTTGTAAAAAAAAGGACAAGAATAACAGCATTAATCTGTAAAGTTTGGATGGGTTCAAGATTGTTTCTTTTAATTGACAGAATTTTTTCGCGTAAATAGGGAGAAATTTTGGCGATGTAACTGCTGGGTCAAGGTAGCCTGAGAACAAACTTTAAGGGCCTTGGTTTTAATCTAAATCCTTTACCTGACTCAAGCGACTTCTAAATCACATTAGGAAAGGTTTTTAAGAGCGAGGTTGTTCTCGATTGTTTCAGGTTTTGCTCTTTAGAGACCTGAAACTACTATAAAATTTCTGCTTGTTAGCCGAAAGACACAACGGCTCTCCTCCCTAATGCCTCCATTCAGAGAAGAATAAAAGGCGAAAGTTCTCCTGGACAGTGACAGTAGAAATGAGCAATCGTAAATATTTGACTGAGCAGCATCTGTAACTTTTATCTGATTCAATACATAGCTTTATAAATATCGCGCTCTTCAATTGCTATAAGAAAGGCAAGGATGCTTTTCACAAGTGTAGAATTCAATTAAACTGAAAAAATCCAACAGAGCTACCTTTAAAAGTAATGTGAATGTTACTAATTTCAGTTTACCTTTTTATTCCTATATTATCGCTGGCTTCTTTGTGAGTAATATATTTTATCATATAGATTTTAGTAGGTGTGTGTGATTTCTCGTTTTTTGTCTCTTGTTTTTTTGTTTATTTTTTTTGCTTCATGTTTTTTTTTTTTTCTTTATCCTACATTGCCGCTGAGCGTCTTGTTGGAAAAAGCATGCCACTTGACAAGGGTTTATAAAGATAAGTTTAATGTAGAACTCAGAAACTTTCATCCCTTCTTTAAAAAATCTGTGATGATGTGATCCGCTTAAAGAAAAGTGAACTGAGTTGATCATATAATTTTATAAATCATACTTTGGTAATAATGGTTAACGACAATTTTTATTTAAATTGCGCCTTATTTCCCCTCTTACTGTTCTTGTCATTCATCATTTTAAGATGAGTTATGAAGTGAGCGGTGTAATAATGTATAGTTGTTTCAATCTCTGCGTTCTGAATGTTTCGAATAAAGAAGATTGCATCAATACGTATGTTGAGAGCGCTCAGTCTCAGCGATCGTTTATCCATCGGAAAAAATTTCATTTCACGAAAGGAGAACGAATTGGGATCAATCTAAATGATTTTTTTTTTTCGATTGTTTTGCTCTTGTTTTTTTTTCCTAGGAGGGTCCGTGATTGAGCATACAAGTTGTATCTTGAAATCCTTTTTGTAAAATTTCATTTCTTGGCAAGATACAAGACTGGGGAGAGAGAGAGATAGATAGAGAAAGAGAGAGAGAGAGAGAGAGAGAGAGAGAGAGAGAGAGAGAGAGAGAAAGAGATGAAGAAGAGGGGGGAAGAGGAGGTAGAGGGAAAGGGGATAAAGAAATACAGAGTGAATAAGAGAGAGGAATAAAAAAAAGCAAGCAACAGTCTCTCAACACTTTCCTCTGATTAACAATGATATATATATATATATATATATATATATATATATATATGTGTGTGTGTGTGTATTATTATTATTATTATTATTATTATTATTATTATTATTATTATTATTATTATTATTATTATTGTTATTGTTATCGTTATCGTTATCGTTATCGTTATCGTTATCGTTATCGTTATCGTTATCGTTATCGTTATTATTATTATTATTATTATTATTATTATTATTATTATTGTTATTGTTATTGTTATTGTTATTGTTATTATTATTATTATTATTATTATTATTATTATTATTATTATTATTATTATTATTATTATTATTATTATTAAAATCATTATTTTCCTCTGTTTTCTCATTTTCTTAATTCGATTTTTTTTTTCAAATTTCACAAATCTATTTTCTGCATTTTTACAAAATCACAGAAAATAACAATGCACCTTTTAAGCGGTTTGTTAACAGCCACAGTTTATAATATTATCATTAGCCAAATGTGGGGGAAAAATCAACAAGATCGCTTGATTCATTTGACCTGTTTGATGTCACTTCATTTTTTTTTTTTATGTAAGCATCTTTTTTCTTCTCTACTTTCCAAATTTAAGATTTTTTTTTTTTTATTTTTGCCTTCTTTTTTGTTTTCTTTTAATTTGACATATGAATTTACGGTTCTGTTTCTTCAGCATTTTCTTCCAAGTTATTAGAACGTGCACTGCTCACGTATTGATTTGTACTCTCAGGAAGAGAGCAGGGGGAGGTGTATTCTTTTAAAGCTGACTACGCCACAGACTGAAAACAATGGGATCAGGCGACTACAGACACTATTGTTCTCAAGACCAGAGCGCCGATCCAAAATTTCATACTTCGTCATTATAGTATTTCTGACAATTAACAAAGCCTCCTGGGGGTAAACGTCTATAATACGACAGTAACATCCAACGGTATGGACAGGAAGGGAGAGAACCAGATAAGAACGCCCATGTAAAGATAAGAAACATTTCGGTACCACTAAAAATATTAAGATTTCTTTGTTGTTGCAAATCTAGCTTGGGTAAGTCCAAGCATTTCACTGTTCTATTGAGGGGTAAGATTTCTTCCTTTGCAAATGCCAGTTTTACCTCTCGGAGCTTATCATAATGAAAGTAATTTATTTTTCTTGTCATTATTTTCTATTCAACATTTCAATAAGTCTCTAGAAAGACTAGGTATTTTTTTAAAATGATGAGATCTCAAGACCATCCTCATAGGGTGGCATGAAACGAACACGTGACTATAAGTCGAAGTATCTGTTCTCAAAGCATGACATCCCGTTCCACCTCATGATAATGAAGAATGAAGATGATTAAAGTCATAGTTACTATAATGATAGTGGCGATGATGATATGATAATAAAGATGATTATAGTACTAATTACTATAATGATGGTGGTGATAGTGATATGATAATAAAAATGATTATCGTCATAATTACTATAATGATAGTGGCAATGGTGATATGATAATAAAAATGATTATCGTCACAATTACTATAATGACAGTGGCGATGGTGATATGATAATAAAGATGATTATAGTCATAATAACTATAAGGATAGTGGCGATGGTGATATGATAATAAAGATGATTATAGTCATAATAACTATAAGGATAGTGGCGATGGTGATATGATAATAAAGATGGCGGTGCTGCCCGTGATGATAATGATGAACAAAGTGGCTGTTGGATAATGTTGATGACGAAAACGATTGATGATGGTGGCGATAACGATAAGAAGGCTAGCTGCGTCCAAAAAAAGCACAGTTTTGTAGAATACATCACATTCAAGTGATATTAATATCCAGTCAAACGTAGAGCCAGGCTCAAGTCGAATGAGAATCAATTAAACAGAATTTTTTTTTCATTATTATAT
>JAWDGP010003283.1:65000-72500 GCA_033675545.1 Elysia crispata | reverse complement strand
TGATATATTGTTGCGAAGAGGAGAAGTGAGAAAGAAAATAAAGAAATAGACGAAAAGTATGAAATTAAGGCAAATATTTTATATATATATATATATATATATATATATATATATATATATATATATATATATATATTGCAGAGAGAAAAAGAAAACGACAGAGTCGAAGATAGAAAGAAACAGACAATTTGATAGAGATTAATAGAGAGAGAAGGGGAGCGGGGGTGGGAGTGAGGAAAGGGAGAAAATGAACTCTTTGGAGCCTTAGGGAGTCACACTGATGTGGAAATTTGGAAAGAGACTCTGAGGTCATTGTGCAGACTAAGAGACAGGTCAAGGTCTTACTCAGTGTTGAGCAAATTATGTGCTCGACACGATCGGCTTGCCATAGGATGAGCAGAAATATGTGACGAATTGATTGAGCTACGGGACTTTAATGATTATCTAAACGTTTTGAGGTGATTTC
The DNA here is from genome assembly GCA_033675545.1 of Elysia crispata. NCBI lineage: Eukaryota > Metazoa > Mollusca > Gastropoda > Plakobranchidae > Elysia > Elysia crispata. The sequence continues at coordinate 72,034 of JAWDGP010003283.1, read as the reverse complement.
GTCTAAACTAAGAATAATTATAATGTCTACTCAGATTGACAAGAAGTAAAAGAAACACACTCACTTTTTTAGATTGTGCGTTGATAACAGTAGGTTGAAAATTCAAATAATTGGTGTGTCAACTGTTCATTTGAACGCCTAGGATCATAAAAAAAATATCAAACGGTTTACTTTATTGTTTAGTAGTCTTTGTATCGCAGATAAAATTTTCAAGACATGACAATTACTCTGCTTATTAACATTTAGTTCACTTCCTGATATCAACAAATTTGTATAGGATTGAAAGTGAACGTTCTTGTTTCACAAGCCTTCTCAGGTGTGAGCAGTGGATGGGCGAATAAACTCCTTTATAATCAACGGAGTAAACATAAAGTAAATTACTTTATAAAATATCAAACATGATCTGAAATCCTTCTCAGTCCTTGCGCACCATATTGTGATTTGACACGTAACCAAATAGTATAGAGGGTCTACATTAATGTTTGCCATCAGACAGACAAAGAATTAAACTTGGCAAACGACAAATTAGCACTTTATCTATCAAATATTGATGGTTGGTTCAGACTACAGACATTACTCTCTAAGCCATTTTTTCAGCTGTAATTACTTAGGGCATTGTGTAACCTTAGGGGATTCATTGTGGTCACAAGCTTAATTATCTTTGGAGATTTCTTTTTCTCCTCTGAATTTTTTTCGACGTAAATTTCTTTTCTTTATTTCTCTCTTCGTTCACATATTTTTTGTCCCATTCTTTTTTATGTCTATTCTTTTGAACCCTTCACTGTCGCTTTCTTTCTCTGTTTTGCCAATGTCTTAAAGATCTACTATACTCCTCATGATGTGCACGTTATTAAATGATTGTCTTTCTAGCACCGAGTTGTTTTACTTTTCTTTGGGCACATCTCTTCAATTCTGTTTTATTTCTAAATATTGACGATGTTTACTGATGGAGTTTTCCTTTTGTGTGTGTGCGTGTAAATATTTATAACTCTCTTTAGTTATGTGCTACTGATCTGACCTAAGTTATTTCTATAGCTTTTTGTTTTTCTCTTTCAGTCGGCATTCTTTCCATCAGGAAGTCACGTGTCACCATTTCGACGTTGCGATAGTTGTCAAGTAGTTCAACGACTATCCCTGTTCTTGTTTCGTCAATCTTCGAGAGAGCTGTTCAGTCTCCTAAGATTTACTTCAAGGTACTTAATCCACAATTTAACAATCAAAGATATGTATTGTAAGGCTTCTTTCCGGCAATATAGACCAGAGTGCTTGATGCTGATAGTAAGTCTTGGTTCCCTCTATCCCTTGAGCTGGGCCAATGACCACTTATAGCGTTCGGCCAGAGCAGACTTGTCTGAAACACGCTACTATGATTTGTCCAGGTGAGGTTGGAAGAAGCTCAACTGTCAAGGAGCTTCTTTTTGGAAATCTCGGAAGTAATTCCTGCTGACTGAGTTGACGTGATGATATTCCTCTGCAGTTATTCCTGCAATAAATCCACCTGTGCTACTCTTGACACCACCACTGGTGCTACAGTTAATTCTTCATGTAATGGTATTATTATTTTTCCGTCCCGTTTTCATAAGTCTCATTGTACAGCGACGTCTTAATGATAATTGTTCAATATTTCGTTTTTTCTTTACGAAGTCTATCCATGTCATAATTCTCCAGATTCCTCGGGTTTTTCCATTGTCTTCAAGACAGCTCTATTTCAAAACGGTTACCATCGATTTTTCCTTGTTCAAAACATCTCTTTCAACCTAAAAAAACTCAGACTAGGAAAAAAATAGAAGTCTTTCAAACTCACCGTCTCACGCACTGCTAGGCGCATGGGAACATAACCTCACATCCAATTTTAAATGACATTTTGGCACGAGCGTGACAGAAATGCAGTGTAAACAAGATTTCATCTTGTTAAAAAATGTTTCCTGTCTCACACCCCTCTCCGTTCCTAAACTTAAAAACTTGGGTGTTTAGAACGGATATCTATGATTAAGGAAATACAAAGGCACCTGAAATTCCTGGGGGATATTCCGGAAAGCTCTATTCTCCCAAAGATAATTGAATTTTCGGATACAGAACTAATGGCATTCACCAAATCATCATAATTAATTTTATTATCGTTTATTTTTCATCTCCTTTCCAAGTTGCTCATACCAAATTTTGGGGAAGCGTTTGTTGTTTTTTTTCCTCCATGACTTTGTGTCGATTTGTCAAGTTCGAAACAACAGATAAGGCGCTAGCTGTTCGGACTTGTGTGTCGTTAGCAAGTTGTATGTCTATCACAGCTTGTATTCGGTGAGCGAGAAATGTGCATGTAATTCCAGGTTCATTAAGTTTTCTTTGATGTACCTTATACATATATATATATATATATATATATATATATATATATATATATATATATATATATATATATATACTTGGGAAGTATTTTACATACATGTTTCAAAAAAATACCTTATAGTAGTATGGAACAGACTAATCAGTGGATGAAAATTAAACATTCTTAATATTGATGATACTCAAAAATTGCACCTACCTGTCGAGGAGAAAGTGTTATGGTCTCTCATGACTGAAACGTTGAACACTATTGGGTTTGTACATTTTGATTATGATCTTACAAATACCAATTGTCATCATTATTATCACTGTGATAGTCATTCTTATTATCATAATCATAATCACCGTCATCGTCATCATCATCATCATCATCATCATCATCATCATCATCATCATTATGGTTATTATTATTATTATTATTATTATTATTATTATTATTATTATTATTATTATTATTATTATTATTATTATTATTATTATTATTATTATTATTATTATTATTATTATTATTATTATTATTATTATTATTATTATTATTATTATTATTATTATTATTATTATCATCCTCATCATCATATCCATGACAGAATTTTTTCACATTATGTAACTTTCTTGAGATAAGCAGTCGGGCTTTTGTCAATGATGAATTTTTTTTTCAGGTTTTTTTTTTTTTTTGCTTTGTTTTGTTTTGTTTTTTGTTGCTTTTCTATAGTTGTTTTTGTTGTATTAATTGTCAACAAGGTTGATGTGGTGGTATTGATGGTGACGACGCAAGACAAACAGGTAGCTTTCATTGTCAAAGTCATCATCGTTATCTTCACCCACTCTGTTTTTCTACTTCATAAAGGGTGATGATGAGACCGATCTTCCCAGTGGCCTGTATTCTGATAAAGAATGAAAAGATGACATATGTTTTTGCTACACCCTTCGTCTTTCTACCGTTCGTTTTCCCTCGCCATCTTTACATTTTTGTGCTGTTTTCTTTCATTTCAATGTGCTCTTTGTTGGTTCTGACCATCATAAGCTTCCATTACAGTTTAGGGTGAACATGTTTGGAGAATAAACAATCACTAGGACGAAAAAGCAAACGTGATTGCGCATCCACTCCGTCATTGTCATCAAAACTAACATTATCGTCTCCGTTAAACAGTATCAGTGTGGTCCTACTTTTTAATAATTCCATACACAACAACCCCATCCATCGAGACCCGGGTTTGCGTGGCACTCACCGTCTGAGTAACTATTTCTTTACATTCTTTAACCAAACAAAGCTTCCTCCTTCACAGGCCAGGTCCCACACTCAGACTGAAGACCGTTAACGAGGACACGCCGACGATCTGAAAGCGCTTCTCATCACAACTGCTGTTTTTTCCGCCTCTTTTTTTCAATAGCAGTTCAACTGAAAAGGCTTGAGTGTGAGCGCCTGTTTGCATCTTTTTGCTCGGAGCTGCTCTCGTCCTGTCGCACTGGGAAGCAGAGCTGTGAATGAGACAGGCGAGTGTTCCGGAAATAATCTCTCCCTCTCTTTACTTTTCCAATCTTATATCGTTCTTCGCTTATTTTCCTTCACGCCTCAGACATTATCTTTGCATTTATTTCGTTTCTTGTTTTCCACTTCCCGTTCCTCTTTTTTTACGGCTGGATGTGTGATTTTCATTTGTTTCTTTCATTTTTTTTTGTTTGTTTCGTTTTGTTTTGTTATGACAGTTTTTGACTTTTTTCTATTATTAATTTAAGAAGATATTTGGTTTTATTTCATTGCCAACATTTTTTGTCAGTTGGCTAATTCCTCGCAAACGTTATGACGTCACTCGCTCCTCCTATCGGTTCTCTATTTCTCTTAATTCCATGTTTGCATCGCGTAAAGGACGTTATGTGCTTAATGGCGCATTCTGATAATCTGTTCATTCAGTAGGCGAATTTTCATCGAAAGAGGATTAATTATCAAAACAAAAAAAAACTAGTCGGAAAGATACTTATTGTAAATATGTTATCCAAATAATCTGTGTGGAGGCTGGAGAGCGTTAGGAAGACATTGACCCTATAGAAGCATGTCAAAAACATTAATTTACGTAATTTCATAGAATATGCATTGCAGTTTGGCACCATTTGTTGAAATAGAATCAACGTGTTCGGTCTTACTGAAGAAAAGAAAGAAGTCTATTTTAATTTTAAATGGAAATTGAGGATGACAAAGTCCATGCATACATCTTTCTATCCTCGCCTGAGCGCTACAGAATAATTGTTCACATCGAGTTTAAGCGAGAGGAAGAAACGAAGAAAGAATTGATCTGTCGAGGCGTATGGGAAACAAAGTTCCAGCAAACGAGTAATTCAATCTTTCTTGATGATTATGATGAAGAGAAAAAAATGCATTTGCATTATTTAGTTATCAGGAAAGATGTTTCCTGACCACGATTTAGCTTGTCAACAAAATTGATGGGAACTTGCTAGGCAGCTTCTGATTGCCTCGCAAATCACATTAATTGTTTGGGGGTTGAATTTTGAAGATAGGAAAAAATTCCAGTTCTCTTCGATTTCGTTTTATCAGCCCTCTACAAACCTAACAATAAGCATTTAAGGTGAATTTTAAAATGACAGATTCTACTCAGGGCCTGATAAAAGGGGGATTCCAGTTTTAGGCTGTGATGATTGTAGCTTTATAACTAGTTCAAAATTTTCATAAGCACAGAATGATAATCTGAACTGCTTTTTTGTGTGTTTATGGATTATCTGTGAATCGTTTCTCTCTGTTACTATCAGTGACTGTGGTCCTAGTTTAATAACTGCAATGAACAGGGATGGGCCTACTCCTTACCCTGCTTGTTCTATTTTCGTAGCCTATTTATTTGCATTTACCCTATTCAGCCTCATGTTTACTAAAAAATCGTTATCCTCATTTGACTAGATCTTAGCATTTTCTAGCGTTGTCAATGATTTTCAAAAGCTATAAAGAAGTTGTTCGTGTCGCGAGTTGGCCTTTCTGTTTCTCTTATCACCAAATTTACTTCCAATATTGTTGTCCTACTGATTATACGTGCTTACGTGCAACTTTTTTAGAATTCTAGTAAGAAAAAAATTTTTTGAGCAAAATTGTGTTGCAAGTAGCCAATGAGGATATCTAATCAGAAACTCATATCTAAATCCTGAACGACCTATCAGGTAGTGAGATTTTTTAACTATTACGGTGGTAAATTGACAAATAATAATGTAGGTCTACATAAAACGATAATATTATATGAAATTCTACAAATGGTGTTTACAGAAGAGCCTATGTAAAAAACTGTAAAGGGGGTTACTTTTCAGTCAATATTGTTTCTAATGTAGTGAAGAAATCCCATACTAGGCCTCTGGGTTGATTCAATGATATAAACTAAAACAGAGACAGAAAATTGAGATTTAGAGTTTCAGTCAATGGTATTTCATTTGTTCCGTGTAATTACTTCAAAATCCGCCCGCAGGAAAGGGGTTTCGTCTAATAATCTTTTTTGTTCTTTACTTCAAAAGTAACAGACATGATGGTTAAATAATTTCTCGCCTTAAAATCAATGTGGAACCTAAACTGAAACCTGAAATAAAATGAGAGAGAACTAGTGAAAGGAAAGTAATGTTTACTTCACTCAATGACCTTTAGAGACATGTGGCTATTATACTACAGTGCGCAATTTGGAGATTAATTTTTGACCTGTTAAAATATGAAAGGAAAAAATACCTTGTAATACTTGTTTAACTAGTAAGATACAATATGAAATTACCTTTTCGTTTTTGTAAGAATAAGAATACAGTGTGAAATTACATTTTCATCTTTGTAAATCTTTTAGAATGTTTCGTGAGATAAACTTTGTCATATCGCTATAAGCTGCAGGTAAGGTTAAATATTCTTAAATAGTTAAAAGATAAACTAGACATTTTTTTCTAATCCTTATAGTTATAATCCATCCAGCAAACCAAAAAGTCAGATTTATTGCCCAACTTCACGTTTTGTTTTGTTTTTAGCAGATGTTGAGTTCTAATGTTTTTGGGGGTTTTGTTTCTTGTTTATTTTTGTTTTATTTTTATTGTTTTAGTCGTTTTCCTTGTTTGATTATTTTATGTTTTATATTGCATATTGGCTTTTCTTTTCTTTTTTTTTTTCCTTTTTTTTCGTTTATTTAATCAAAGCAATCTAAAACCTTTGGCATGGGGGAACGGAAATTTTTTCAAGAGTTCAGAATAAATCGAACTGCCAGCAAAATTCTATAATCATTAAAAACAAAACGGAAACAGATCGTGCAAGAATTCATAAAAAAAAAAAATAGAAGGGAAAACGAAGAAAAAATGATTCAATAAAATGTTGTTTTTTTTTTAAAAAAAAGCAAAAAAAATATAATGTGTGATTGTGTGTGTGAAAGATAAAAGTGCGATTTTTTTTAAAGCTTGCTCTGCGCATGTTGTTTTTGAAATAGAGTTAAAGCTTTTGGAGTTTCTAGCAACAAGCAGGCAGGAAAAGTTAAGTGATTTAAACGAAAAAAAAAAAATAAAGATGCACGGCTGTGGGATTTTTTCATAACTCAGTAACCAGTATTAGTTTATCTGATTTTTACCATTAATGGGACTGAAAGAAAGACCGTTCTACTTTTGTGGTCGGAAGCGTTCACTGGTGAGTGCAAAAGCAAAAATATCAGAAATGAGTTTTGAAATAGCTAGTATAACAA
>JAWDGP010003283.1:35000-60000 GCA_033675545.1 Elysia crispata | reverse complement strand
GTATGCAACTGAAATTTCAGAGGATTTTTTTTTTTTTTTGTATGCCCCTGTGGATTCAATTGTTATTCATGCTATTTATTGATAAACAAACTGCCATCATAGAAGATCTAGGGGAAGTTAAACAATTAGAAAGGACAAAATGACATAACATAAAAAGTAAAATTGTTGACTCTAAACATATCTATACTTAAGATTTAAATACATATTTATTTTGATGCCGGAGTTGTCATCTTTTTATTCCAGATGGAAAAAAAACTGATGTTAGAGGGCTCCTCTAGTTTTAATAAGATTCTTTTTAGACCTGTCCTGCGACGAATGTTACACAAAAAATATTTTCTTCCCAATTTTTATAAATAGAATAATTAATTTGTATAACTAATTGTCTCTATTCAAGTGTCATAAAATGACGAGAGAGGCAATCTGAAATTACAAACAGTTTATGTTTAAAGCCTGCCAGCCACAGACAGGAAATATCATCATCTAGTCGTTTTCTTTTTTAACAGATTATATCTGTCGGAAATATAAACGTATGATCCGAAAAACTTGAGCGCTATATTCCAATTTTTCAATCTGATCCAAATTAAACAGTTTAAGAAATATCGGACATGGACGAGCAATGGGAAGAACACGTAAGTATGTTCACCATTGCGGAACAAAGGTGGGAAGTAAAGTGAAATGAATACAAGAAGATCAGGGGGAAATTATGAAGGCAAAAAGAGGCATAGGTGTAGGTGACGAAAAGAGGAACGAAGAGAAAATATGGAAGAACGAGGAGATGACTATCGGAAAGTTGTTCTTCGAGCAATAAAACGAGACACAAAGAAGGAAAAGTGGGTATTGACAAAAAGGACAGGAACAGAATGAAAGTTGTTAAAAGCATAAAAGAGAGGAATAAAGGGATAGTATATGATTAAGCAACAAGCGGAGCAAAAACAAGAGAAGCTGCAAGGAGAGTAGCAAAGAAAAAATTTGTACTCAAGTAACAAGGAGTGGAACAAAGGGAAATTTGTACTCAGCAATAAGGAGAGAAACGAAGAGAAATTTGTACCCAGGCAACAAGGAGAGGAACAAAGAGAAATTTGTACTCAGGCAACAAGGAGAGGAACAAAGAGAAATTTGTACTCAGGCAACAAGGAGAGGAAAAAAGGGAAATTTGTACTCGGCAATAAGGAGAGGAACAAAGAGAAATTTGTACCCAGGAAACAAGGGGAGGAAAAAAGGGAAATTTGTACTCAGGCAACAAGGAGAGGAACAAAGGGAAATATGAACTCAGGCAACAAGGGGAGGAAAAATGGAAAATTTGTACTCAGGCAACAAGGAGAGGAACAAAGGGAAATTTGTACTCAGGCAACAAGGAGAGGAACAAAGGGAAAGCTTTATTTCAAAGACAAAAAGGAAAAAAGGAAAATTTTACGCATTTAGGGCATAAAAAAGTTATGTTACAGTAACAAGATAAAACAAAGGTTTTGTTTCTCGTTAATATTTGGAGGTTTTTTTTTAAGTCACAAAAAATGGAGCAAATGAGGAAATGTATTTTAAACCATATAAGGGCACAAAGAGTCAGGCGTATAGAGAAAATTAGAATAAGTTAATATAGGCATTAAAAGAGGCACAAAGAGAGAGAGAGAGAGAGACAGTACTTTGAGAAACATTAAGGATGAAGGTCCATGTAGGTAATTTCCTGTTAACTATAAACAATTAACTTACCAACAGGCTTGAGAAGAAACTGTTAGAAGTCAAACCTGAAAGAAAGAGAAAAGGTAGATGTCATTTCATTTTAAAAGAATCTTCGTGCTACTATCTTTGAAATGAAAAGTCATAATATAGTAGAAGAAAAGCAATGCGTGTGCTTGAATAGGATACAAGGGTGGCTAAAACCAACTTTACTCTTTTATGTATTAGGTATTTATTGCAAAACCCAGTACAAACGATCCAAAGCAAGAAAAACATTTAATGATGTCTGAAGTATAGGACAATCCCGTATTTTCTCCTTAATCGTTTTATGTCTCCTTGATTTTCAGAGTATCTTATACGGAGACGAAATAATTCCTTTAAGCCAGAAATAAAGTAAGTTGGTAAGGTGGGATTCGATCCCATCAACAAATATCTTAGCCAGGGGTCGAACTCAGATTCTCCTAATTTTTCTGCTGCTGAATCAACTCGAATATACTTGGAAAAGTCTATTTCAAAGTTACAGCATACAATCACGAGTCATTTTTTTTTATCTTGGTGTTTCCAGCACTCTGTCGCAATCGAGACTTCGAGTCAGTGAGTCTTAAGTGCCTCTCAAGCCTAGTTCGTTTCAATTTTTAATTTCGAGTTCATTGTACTCGGCATTCGAGTTTTATCTCTTTCTTTTTGCAATTTAAAGTCATGGCAGAAGCCAGTTTTCGATCCGAGTTTCTCTAGAGACAGACATTTCAATTTTAAATGCGAGTGACAACTGTTACGGAGTACACAATGGAAGCTACTAATGTAACGAGGATGGGAAATGACAAGACAAATGGCAACAAGCGGATAAGTAAGACAGAAAAAAAAATTGAGAAAGGAATTTGGTGGATCAGCCCTCTTAAAGTACATGTAGCGGGAAAGGAGGTTATCTCAAAGATTCTGTTTCTGGAGACTATGAAGAATTTGAACGAGTTAAATAAGAAAAAGAGGATAATGGAGGAGGGGGAAAAAGGGGGGGAAGGGGAAGAGGATAAGTTACACGAAGAAAAAAGTGAGAAGGGGGAAAGGAATACAGAAAGTTAGGCGTAGGACATAGACAGATGCAGTGTGTATGTGTGTGTGTTTGTAGGAGGGGTCTTTCAACCAAAAAAAAAAACCGAAATGAGGTTGAAAATTCGTTGGAAAAAGAAAAAAGAACAGAATTCTAACAAGATGCACAAAAGAATGAAAAGAGTCAAATAATATTCAAGTATGAGAATATATATATATATATATATATAACTTAATGAGATATACTCAAAAAAGAACATTAAATTGAAAAAGGTTGTGAACATATGAGAATAACGGATTTTGATAATATCATGCCATGCCAGTTTCAACGTAATTGCAAATGAACAAAAGGAAATGCCTTCATTACTCGCATTTCCAGTGCAAGCAAATGTTGGGATGAAACTTTTCTCTGCTTTCTCCGTTATCATTCTTTTTTTTTTCTCCTAAGGACTGCCATTCCTCAGACGTCTTGCCAACATCGGACACATTAAAAGGGTTTCTCACCTCGCCCCTAATTGAATAGTCTAATTTACTAGTTCACTTCCTCTTGTCAAAGCCTAAATTGAGGGGGAAATTAGATTCATTGATCTTTGAATCAATAGACTGGTTATTTGGTGGCGTCCATCTGGCACCAAGATCAAACTATCAATTCTGCTTTATGGATTGTGGAAATTGGATCTCCATTCGTGTTTGCTGAGGCTCTGAATCAAGCCTGGCAGATTTACTACGGCTATGATTTCTTATTTTTCCCCTTTAGTTTGTTTGAGGTGATGTCTTTTCAGAAATGCAAAAAAAAAAAATATATTGAAAGGTCTCATTTGCATGACGATTTCCCGCTGCAAGAAGTAATTAAAAAATTAGTTTTTGTTCAGACGCGCAGATTTCGTGCCATCTTTATTTAGTCTTAAATCTTAGATACCACTCCTTCATTGCACACGACTTTGAAGCAGATCTTTCAACTACAAATTATTGATGTTTTCTTTTTTTCCACTGTGTAACAAAAATGAAAACGAGAGCTAAAGGATATAGGAATGTTAGAGTCTTAAGAGAAGAAGACAAAGAGAAAGGAGAGGCACAGAAAGAGAGAGAGAGAAAGAGAGAGAGAGAGAGAGAGAGAGAGAGAGAGAGAGAGAGAGAGAGAGAGACGGTGGGGGACGAGGAAGGGAGGGGGGATTTCGAATGTGTGAGAGGAAACAGTTTTCATTTGTTCTTCTTGTTACAAATCCAATTCTGGTTAAGTATATACTTATATTATCCTTTATTGACGTTGGGCAATCAAACTAATTATATGGGTTTTAATCAACTTGCCTATCCTTTTGCCATGATTTATTACAGGGTGAGTTTTGTTTTAGTATAGAATAATATCTTCCTCCTGCTTTGAACTTACCGTTTGAACGTAAGCTGCAGCTGCAGTTACTCAAAGCAAACATAAACTTTTTTCTGGGTGTGTAAGAAAAATCTAAACCTAAAACTAAATTAGAGAAATAAGCAAAAATTTGTCAATAACATAAAATCTGTGCAAAGATGGATAAGATGTTATGGGAACGGGGCAATAGACAATCTGCCATCGGTATATTCCATCTTAGACATTCCTTAATTTTATGTAAATGCATGTCCATTCATCTAGATTTATTTGGATAATATGCAATAAATCTTTTTTGACGTGCTGATCTATATAATTAGGTGTAATATAATTGTTATTGAAAAGGCAAGAGAATATCAACGTAAGAAAACTACTCTTTTGTACTGTCATTAGCTCAAAGCCATAGTTGAAATCGTCATTTCTATCACCACACTTATTGAGTTTACTGTTATGAAGACAGCATAATTACGAATAACATTATCAGCACTTTCGTTATCATGAGCTTTTACTGCTGCCTCGACCAAAATTGATAGCAATCGGGTATCTGCACATTATTAGTATTATGTTATCATCACCATAAATGCTAGCATTATTACAAAAAAATTGTTTTATCTCAATCATTTTTGTATTAAATGTATTATGTTTGAATAACCTGGAAACTCTTTAAAAAATATAAATAAATAAATCATTATTACAGCTGTATGCTCAGTTTTTCAAACAGCGCTCTAAAGTTATTTTGACCTCAAAGTGAGATTTATGGAAGATGCATCATTATAGTGTAAACTGTGAAAACATACAGCGTGCTATAATCTGTGGTAAAAAAGGATTCGTTTTTTTTTATTATTTTACTATCACTCCTTTGGCCAAATGGTTAATAGAAAACCAATACTTGAATTGTTCCTCATTGAAATATGAAATAACATTAGCGGTGCACACGTTCACTTTCAACCCGTGATGATAATAAAAAAGAAGCCTGTGATTTCCGTGTTATGTATTTCTTGATGTTGGTATCATTACAGCTAAGAAGTATTACGAATTTAGCCATAGAAATTCTTTCTAGAGAAAGCGGTCTGAAGTCTTCACGTGAATGGTTGACAATGGACATGAGGGATTTTCCATCGCCGTTGTAATGATTCTAATATTTATCTTGACCAACGATGCCAATTGTTGAAGTTCTGAGGTTTACTTCTTGCAAATAATTCATGTCGACATATAAACAGATAAACACAAGAAAGCTTTCAATTTTATTTTCTTCGGTTGTTTAAAGAGCTGCTTACAATGTACATCTGACTATGCTGGAGTCTTTCTGTATGCTCCTACAATCTGTCTGTATCTGTCTCTGTCTATGTCTGATGTCTGTTTCTCTCTCTTTCTCTCTCTTTCTCTCTCTCTTTCTCTCTCTCTCTCTCTCTCTCTCTCTCTCTCTCTCTCTCTCTCTCTCTCTCTCTCTCTCTCTCTCTCTCTCTCTCTCTCTCTCAAGGCGGCTTAGCTCCAGAAGCATCTCTCAAAGGGAAATAACTCAGGGGATCAAGACCCACTCCACGCCTGTCTGGACCTTCTTAATCGAGCCTAGATCAGGATCTACACAACTCTGTCTAGCTAAGCCCTCTTTCAAGTCTCCACTCTATACTCCACCCTATCGCCATCCTATCAGTCAATGAGTCAAAATAATACCACAGTACATGGAGCTCACACGTCTAACAACTGCATAGTGGAATAACTGACAGATTTCTTAAAGCCCATCTGTAATATATAGCGTCTGACTTACTTTAGCAAGGCAACGGACTTAACATTAGAATTTCGGTGATTTTCCTTGTTTTCTCTTTTTTCTTATGTATCATGGTTTTCAATTACGACAATATTTGCCACGCGCTAAAGCGGTACGTCATAAATCTTTATATGAAATCGCTCTTGACGAATCATTTTTTCCCCTATACATGGATACGAGTTCTGACCAGTTTAAAATACACCTGAGTGAATTTGAAAAATATGAGAAAACTTAGATTAAATCAACCAATTCGAAGTATCACCTACGGCGAAACAAAAGTAATAAAGCATGACACCTATGAAAGTACACAATGTACTTAAGAATCAACAAAGAGAACACTTTTTTTCAAGATTTTAAGAATTTGGTCTCTCACAAAGCAGAGTTCCCAAAATAAAATAGTGTTATTCCTTTCCATGAAGCTTTGGTATCAGATCGCGCTATAGCTTGGATGAGTTGGGTTCGTTGCGCCACCTTCTCAAATCGGGTAGCCATAGCGGTGAATGCCCATCTTAGATGTATGGATCGTTCGAGAGGATTTCGAAATAACACTCATCATGGTGGTATGAGTTTGGGACCTCAACGTGTCCTCTACATCTTCTCCTGGCGGATCTGACGTGGTTTTTCCACGTTTGTACAGGTCTAAATGCTTGAGAATTAACGCTTGTGTTTATCATTTTTTTCTCACTATTCTCTCGTCCGGGTGGCTAGTTTCAATTATAGTAAAAAAAATCTTGGTCGATCAACTGTGCTACAAATCTCAGATTTTATTTACTCGCCAAATACGCCAACAAATTAAGCCCTACGTTTTGTTTATTAAGGCACGGTGTAAAATATAGGTGCATGAAACTTTTATTAGTTCATGTCTCGAGGCCAAGGCATCACATTGCCTTGCGATCAGGAAAAACTGTCTGTCTTGCTCAATCTATGCTAAACATTAAAAGAAGGATATGTTTAATACTAAACCAATAATAAAAAATCAAACTACAGTTTCACCTGAATGAGCTGTTGTTTTCTCAAGTATCTATCATTAGCACTCATAACTATAGGCATAGAATTAACTTTTAGGCTGTTTGAAGATATAGGCCGAAAAAATATATACGTGACGAATGCTGCTCATTTCCTTTGGTAGAGCTCGAATCAAAATCGATGTGTGATTGAATTCTTCATAAAGTTAATCTTATCACATTATTAATTTTTTTTATAAAAACAAAATAGTTTCCTCCTCTACGCAGATCCATCTACTGGTATAAAATCAAGTGTATCAAATGCATACGAAGGCGAGCTGTCAACTGTCTGTTTCTCCGACGTATAAAAGTCTGAAAACGGTTTTTTTTTTAAACGTTAAAACTTTTCTTTTGTTTAATCCAGATAATCATAACTGATATTGGCGAACCAAAAGGTTACTGGGTCACAGAAGAAAAGTGAAGGTTAAGTGACATCAAAAAGTGTTCGGTAAAGCCTCAAAGGATTATTAAACTTCGTTGTGATTATGTGCCATTTTATGAAGTTCTCTGACCTAAGACCAAAGACAAGTACGGAAACTGGCACACAGTTTTGCTTTATGTTTTGTTTTTGTTTTTTGTTTTGTTTTTTGTTTTGCTTTGTTTTGTTTTGTTTTGTTTTGTTTTGTTTTTTTGTTGTTGTTTTTTTTGTTTTTTTGCTTTCGATTCAATCTTGTGAATGTTCAAGGATTCAACGGTAGAGAGAAAAATTGAAGAGTAGGCAGTTGGAGGTAAAGGAGAAAAAGAAATGAAGAGAGAGGAAGGAGAGTGAAAGAAAAAAGGAGAAAGAGAGAGAGAGAGAGAGAAAGAGAGAGAGAGAGAGAGAGAGAGAAAGAGAGAGAGAGAGAGAGAGAGAGAGAGGAGATGGGATGCTGCGGAAAACGAGAAAGGTGAGAGAGGAGAAAGAGAGCCAGTAAGAGAAAAAAAAAAAGAATACAGAATTGAAAAGAAAGTGCGAGATGAGAATAATGAAATAAAAGTTTATAAAAAAAAAATACTAACTAAGACTGTTGATTCGTTCACTGTGCTTGTCTCTGTGTGTGGTTTGAGATATAGACGGGAATTTCAGTAGGGGAATGAGCAAGGAAAGAAGGAAATCGCAATGAAATCCATTTCGTTTATTGGTCCCAGAAGATCACAGGACCGGAAAATGTCCTGTCAACTTGGCCATCTCCTATACCACATCTTCACACCAAATAGGCCTGGGAATCAGGGGAAAATTTAAGAACAACACTGAAGCCTTGACCAATGTGTGTGTTTGTGTGTGTGTGTGTGTGAGAGAGAGAGAGAGAAGGAAGAGCTTGAGGGTGGACTGAGGTGGAAAAAAATGGTAGGTAGAAGGATATGATAGACAGATGGATTGATGCGTACTTACATTAAAAGATAGGTAAATAGAAAGAAAGAAAGACAGATAGATAGATGGATAGATATATAAATGGATAGATACGGGTTAAAGGTAGGGGGCGAATGGATAGATAGGTGCGTAGATTTTAAGAGATGGATAGATAGATATAGATTTTCTTTTTTTTTAAGTTTTACTTACATATTGAGGTAAAGATAAAAAAAATAGATAGATACACAATCTATGGATGGATAAAAGAAATCTCCACATTTTATTTCTAACTTTGCCCGGTAGGATGTATAAAGCACAGACTCATCTGATTGCATCCAATTTTCTTGTGAAGAATGTAGGGACTATTCAATAGATGCTGAAGCTGGAAGAGTGCAGCTAGGATCAAAGAGAGGCAAGCTTGTGATGTAAATGTTTTCGGGGTTCTAAGGCGGGTAATATGCGTCTTTATACTGCTCTAGTCTAATGGAGTCTTTTGAAAGTGTGCTTAGAACTGCTACCAGTCCGTTGTTTTTACCTTCACAAAGAGGCTAGGATCCATGCGGCTGTTAAATATAGTCACATGCATCAGGTTCCAATGCGAGGTTAGTCACCATCAGATTTTAACAAAATAATTATTAAGAGATTTTGATAGCATTCATTCATTCAGAAATACAATTTATAATTCCATCAGATTTCCAGTAAGGATGGTTCAAAATTTATTCTACCAGTTTCCAATGTTGATGGTTCAAAAATTTACTTGGGAGCATTAAGCCAATGAAAGTTTCCCTGTTCTCTGATCTTTGACACGAGTGATGAGTGGATCAGATTGCAAGGCTCTGTAAGGCCATTAATCTCCAGGAACTGCTAACGACTTTGACAGCAGCATGTAGCTGAGATGACAAGAAAAACATAGAGACGGATTGCCCCGACAACCAGATTATCCAGAAATTTGCTTTATTTGTCGCTGCGTGCATCTTGTCTCCCTGTTGTTCCTCTGAACGAGGCTAATATCCGCGACGTCTCTAATGGAAAGGGGCCTTCAAGACTGGAGGATTCTTCTACTTGCCAATCTCCCGCGACATGGGAAGAATTTCCTGGTCGGTGGGGAAATTTGGTTTGTGATCTAGAGAATTTTGGACGTGTGACCACGGGTAATAATGCCTCTCTAATATACAACGAACTTGAGCCGGATTCATCCCCACCCCCCCCCCCCCCCCACCCCCCCACATCTCTCTCTCTCCTCACTATTTCACTATTTTTATGATGAAGTGATGATGATTATGAGGACCGAATATAAAGATAATTGTAATGATGATGATGATGATAAAGGAGATAGTGATAATGATGATGACGGTCGCATGACGATGTAGAGAAAGATATTGATCCATAGGTATTTAAGGGAGCATGTCTTTTGCTTTCCTTATCTGTCTTTCAATAATGCAATTTATATCATCAACACGGACAATTCTGTTAGTAGATGTAGCTGATTAATTCAATATGCTACAGATATCAGCAACAGGCGAAAGAGAAATAATTCAACTTTTGACCTTACGGTAAATTGGGGGGAGGGGGTAACAAAGGGATAGACGTAAATTGACTTGGGTTATTTCTTTATATACCGTAACGACAAAATAATGGATAAGAAAACAAGAACAGGAATTAAATTGCTTTGCGCAATTGGACATAAAAGATATGTCTAGATAACTTTGCACAATACTGAATACCATACTTTATCTTAACCATTATTTTTGTAAAGGATCGCTCTAATGCAAAATTCGGAGTCTGAAATTAAAGACTAAGACTAAGTTCAAAGACAGTAATTATACTGAAAAGAATGGTTTCGGAAATTTGAAACCGCAGGGGATTTCGACAAAAAAAAGCCACAAAGGAAGAAGAAATACACAAAAACCATCATGGGAATGAGGTGAAATTGCTGGGGAAAAAACTGTTGCGTTTCACAACTAATAAAGATAGATTCATGATTTTTCATTATCTCAAGGGTAAGAGGGAAAGGGATCACGAATGGATATCCTGTAGTCGAAAGTGTTTAACATATTTGCTCATAACAAAGCTAGTGCCGCAATAGAAGAATCAGAGATATCTTCTAAAAATAAACTGGACAAAAGAAAAATTAATTAAAATCTTCAAGGGACTTGTTATATAGACATCTGTTCTGTATTATCAGCTGGAGCTTTTTCTCCTTTAACGGGTTCCCAACTGGAGCCATGACTTTAGGATTAAAACGAACTATCTCGTTTCCCTGGCTGTCGAGCACATTCGTTGAGGTGACGATTTATCAGAGTCTATACAGCCAACTTCATAATTTCTCTCTGCAAAAAAAAAATAAATAACATGCACAACAGATAGCGCTATAGCCGGATGATTATGGGGGAAAAAGTTTCTTTTCAGAAGGAGGTAGACTAGGCGAGTGTGATGCTAATATCGCTCTGAACCTCAACAAATAAACTTTCACCAATATATCCAGCATTATCCTGAACTAATGGAGGGGTAGATGGATCATCGAAGGATTTCATCATTGTAACCTGAGAAATTTCCTGTGGCCACATGTAATCGGAGTCATGAATGCCAAAGCACAGAAACACCCACTAACATTCAGGCGACGATCATTTTCGGGGCATTTTTTAAGATATTCGTAGAGCTGTGATGCACCAGTCAAACATTGTCACGTCTGTGATGACATTTACTAAGGACGCAAAGGTTCAGTCGTCTTTCTCTCCAGCAGACATAGCTGAACTCGAGACGTATACGTCTATTGGGTTGTGACAAAATTATTGCGAATGGCTTGGATAAAGTTTGTTTTGTTTTTTTCCACTACATGGCGATATCAGGAGTTTTTGCAAATCAAGTTAGCCTCCGTCAAGTAAAGGCAGATGTCATGACCCCATCTCTTATACAGCCAATGGGTTGGACAAACCGAAGCAGTCGTAAATTTTAGAAGCTGGTGCTTCATAGATGAAGGAAAGAAAAAAAAAAGTAACAGAAGTGCGTTCAAAGACAAAAGATTAAGTTCCGGTTTAACATTTTTTAAATAATAATAATATCATCTCGAGTCTTTCTTCGTCATCAAATAAAATATATTTCATGGGATCTGAAGTGGGCTTAAGTTGCCCTCGGAGTGTAACTTAACAGTTGAACTCCTCTCATTTTACTAATAGAACGCTAAATTTTACGACTCCTTGCGGCATTGTTGAAGGTTAGGCCACAATTAATTTCTATCGTTCAGAATTTTGCTTAAATTAGACTAAATTTATCCAGAGTTCAGTTGTTTTTTTCCTGCTGTGTGTATAACAAGAAAATCTGTTTATTAAAATGTCTGTACACAAAACTAAGAAATACCAGGTTGCATATATTTGCCGCTCGTAAAATTTCTTGAATAGTACTGCATTTCTGATTTTATTATTTACTTTATTATTCTAAAAACTTTCTACATATCTGAACAATTTTCGATGTTGATTTTATTATTCTAAAAATATTTTTTCATTGGTCAACAATGTTTTGTTGTTTATTTTATTTTTCTAAACTCTTAAATAGTGTTACGCTGTTGATTTTATTATTCTAAAAGCCACTTTCTCAACAATGTTTTGTTGTTTATTTGTTATTCTAAAAAGCATTCTGCATTTCTCAACAATGTTTTGTTGTTTATTTAGTTATACTAAAAATCATTCTGCATTTCTCAACAATGTCTTGTTTATTTTGTTATTCTAAAAATTATTCTGCTTTTCTCAACAATGTTTTTTTCTTTTTGGTTCTTTTTTATTCGAAAATTACTCTGCATTTCTCAACATTGTTTTGCTGTTGATTTTATAACTCTAAGTCATTTTTCAAAAATGTTTTATTGTTTATTTTATTTTTCTAAAAGCTTCAATAATGTTTCATTGTTGATTTTATCCTTCTAAAAGATTATTCTGCATTTCTCAGCAATGTTTCGTTGTTTATCTTCTTGTTCTAAACATTATTCTGCATTTCTCAACAATATTTTGTTGGTTTTTTTTATTTTAATTTTGAAGAATGGAGGAGCGGAAAGAACATCGCATCGAACAAAGATTGACCATTAGAATAAACTGTGGCCTGACGTGAACAATCATGTGGACGAGAAGTGGGCGAGCAGTGGGCGAGCAGTGGACTGCCAGAGCTCCCACATCTGTTACTTCAGTCTATATTACGGGTGAGATCAGTGTAGAGAATAGACTCCTTCTTTCTTCAATATCTAGATAAAAGGAAGGGCTTATCTCCTTATTTACTTCTATATTCTCAATCTACTGTTTCGTTTCCCTCTTCATCTGATGCTACTTTTTCGCCTTCTTCCCATACTTTTTGTAGCTTTTTTTTTTTTTTTCTTTCTTCAGATAGTTGAAATGAAAAGATCAATGATATCGAGAGAGAAGCAAAAGGAAACAGGATAAGGGAAAAAAGGAGAAGAGGAGATAAGTAAGAAAAATGTGGTGTACAGTAAATGAAAATCAACAGAAATCAGGGAAACGTTCGGTTTGTTGGTTGCTGAAATATTCAGATTTTTAACTGAATAGCTAAGGTTTAATGAAGTGTCGTTACACAGCCAATCCTGTATTTCCGTCTCGGAAACGATAGAGATCTAGTTCTTGGTCAAGCTGTTCAGAAGACTGAACTGCGAGTCGCATAACATAAAAGGATATCATGCACAAAACCACAGTGATCAGTCAACGACAAGGAAAGCGATATTAACTCTCCCCTCAACAGGTCCAAACCCCTTTCTTTACATTTAAAGCCATTCAGACTTTTCGTTAACCGTTGCATTATAAGCTTTTTATCTTGGGCTTGATAATGATATAAATTGTTAGGTCTGATAAGGTTACTATATTGATCCTTTCGCCGCCCCCCTCCCCCCCCCCCACCCCACCACCACCTCCACCATCTTTGTTTGATCCTAGATTCTTCTGACGTGGACCATAGTCCAGACCAAACTGTACTTAAGCAAGGAAATAGGATCCCCTTTGTGATTGTTCACTTAAATAGTATTTGCTGTCTGGTCGGGCTGATCGCGGAGAAATGATGGAAATCGAAGCTATTGACTGTTTGGACCGCTGCTCAGAAAGACTCTTGACAAAACAGAGAAATGTTGGATTTGGACCATGATTTTTCTCCTCTCTTGGCAATTTTTCAAGTAATTAGATGATTTTTTTTCTTTTAGGCAAAAAAATGAAAGTTTGGTGACATTCTTAAGACTTAAAGAATACATTCGATAAGAATTTGAAAAATACTTTCCTTTTAGTTATTTTGTTTTGTTTTGTTTTTTGTTTTTGTTTTTTGTTTTTTTTGTTTGTTTTTTGTTTTTTTTTTTGAGGGGTTGATTCAATATATATAATCGTATCACCATCCTTTGTAAAAACCGCCCATGCTTTGTCATTGACACAAAACAGATTGACAGAAACAGTGATAAAAAAAAAGTTGTTAAAAGGGATGGGATGAGGGCGGGGAAAGATATGCATTATCAAACTTGAAAACTCATTGCCGTGAGCGAGAAAATGGAGATATGGCAGAAATATACCAAATAGACATAATGTTACATGACATGAAACTCTGAGTGGAATTGATTTTTTTTTCCTCTGTCTTCGAATTGAAAATCTCTAAGACATTTGAGAGAACAATGAATTTCATCTTTTATAAAGAATTTTTTTCTCAGTGGAAAATATTAAAAAGTTGTAATTTTTCAATAACTGATAATAATTCCAGCAATATTACTTATAAAAATTAAATTTAAAGCGTTTTTCCTGAAACAGTTCTTCAAAGCGTAATCTAAAACTAAAATCGAAGAATACATTGGAGAAATCATTTAGGTTTAAATAAAAAAAAAAGAATTGTGCATTCATCATATGATGAAACTTAACTTTTATCTCCAAAATGAGGAAATTTTACTTAGAGAATGGAGTCGCTTGGTACAAAAACAATTACCGTGTGCATTTTTGGAGTGTTGGTTGAAGTTCCAGGTCACAATTCTTTTTAGTTACTTTCGCTGATAATTACCTTGCACATAATAAAGTATAGATTATTTAAGAAAGTAGTGATATGTCTCATTCTTCTTTCTCGAGTTACTTTAAATACAGCCTGCGTTTTCAGTGCACATAAACCGTAGAGTATATAACTGTCTGCAAATACAAGCATTAGATCACCAAACGTTTTTCTTCCTTTCAATAGGGTTACTTGGTTATCCTGTTTGTTTCTTTCGTTGTTGTGGTTGTTTTGTTTTTTTGTTTTTTCTGTTTTTTTGGTTTTTTTGTTTTTTTGTTTTGTTTTTTTTTTGTTTTTTTTCTGTTTGTTTTTTGTTCTTTCTTTTCTAAGCCTTACACCGTGTAAAACTGATATTTTTATCCCATTTTTTTTAAATGGCAAGGAACCTTATCGATCCATGAGAGTTTCCGCCTTTTTATGTCACTTAATGGATTTAGAGCAAAATGGAAAAATGGGAGTTTTAATTTATTCACTCAAAAAAATTTTCATACGTTTCACTTGTTTTGCATAATTGAATGCAATATGAAAAAAATCGGTTTTTCATGCAACACAATACCTTGTTTTAAAGATCCATTGCCGAGATTTAATTAAGAATTATCAATTGTATAGACATGCGAACAATAGAATTGTGTGTGACCTGTACACCGCGAATGGTAGGAGGGGAAAAACAATTTCCAAAGGTCTTGAACGATACGTCCCGTGTGGATCTGATTTAATTTATCAGTTTCACAATCTCATCCATCAATAAAAAGATCAAAGGCCCTGTTTCAAACTCAGTTTTCTACAGACGGCTATCTGTTTTTAGAGTGGGTAATTATTTTAAATCTCTTTTGTTTCTTTCCTTTCCATTGATATTCATTTAAGATTGGCCACTCGCCACCAGAGTTTCATTACAATCTCGAAGACTGAAAATCGACTTTAACCGAAATATCGACAAAGAATCAAGAAATCAGATGGGAAATGAACCTGATAGGACAGTAAAGATAAACAGCTTTGAAGTTAGATTGAGAAAACGTTGCTCTAAACAGAGAGGAAATGGAAAGTTTCTTAAATGACATTTTTTGTGGGGGTTTTTTGTTTTTGTTTTTTTGGGTTGTTGTTGCTGTTGTTGTTGTTGTTGTTGTTGATTTTTTGTTGCTGTTGGTTTGGGGGTTTTTTTGTTTTTGTTTTTGTTTTTGTTTGTTTGTTTTTTTGTTTTTTTTTGTTGTTTTTTTTTCTTTATTATTATTTACATCACAACAAAATCACTACCCTAATGGTCTTTGTCAAATAAAGTCAAATTTGACCTGCTGGAAGGTGTTCAATCACTACAGGTTTCTTTGTATCAACAAAATACATGAATGAAGTAGAAATGCGTCGAAAGTAAGTTTTAGCATCGAGACATGAGACCACAAAATTTGCAATTGTGCGGTTTTCTTTCAGTTCTATAAAATGACTGACTGCCATTCAATATACTGAAAAGTATGCATTGAGCAAAAAAAAAACACATAATCATCATGGAATAGACACTGGTTTGGACCTCTGGTCGTTAATCAAAATGTCAATCGTAGTCCTTCTTCATTTTATTCCAAATTTTGTCGCATTTTCTAAGGTCATAATGATCATCTTCTTTGATTGAGCTTAGTGTGTGTTTCAACATTAAGTTTTTTCATTATTGTTGTGATTGTGGTTGTTGGTGATGTTTTACTGTTACTGTTGTTGTTATTGATGTTTATGTTGTTTTTGTTGTTGTTGTTGTTATTGATTTTGTAAATTGGTGCTAATTTTAATCATCAAACAAAGAATAAATTTAAAACGTCCTCATTAATTTATTTAAAAGTAATTAGCCAATGAAATGTGTCTATCTTCCAAAGAATAGATCTATTTCACTGCGTACACTGAATCCAGAAAGCCAAGCAAAACATGATAGTAGTAGGTAATATCGATCTTAGATTTCGAGAGTCCAGTCGGAGATTGATGTAAACACGGTCAATGTTTCAAGTTGCAATGATCACAAATGTCAGAGACGAAACACTTTTCCATGATATCATAATTTATTGAACTGGCCTCGACTTAGAGTTCCGCTTTTTTTCCCCTCCGACCTATATGGATACAAACAAGTTTAATTGTGCCCAGAAGGAAACTGGTGAGAATGAGGAATACTGTTACCAGAATGCCAAAATAGCTGAAATTTTCAAAGATAACCACCATTTACTGTTTGTGTTGAAAACAAACGCATTTTTTAAAGTAATTGCAAGCTCTCTTTTTATACCCAACATCAACTGACGCTGAATTGTTTTCCTGCTTCATCAACATGTTATGCAAAATAGTGCATGTATGGTGTTAAGATGTTGCTGTTTAAAACAACTAATGTTTATCACGACAAAAGAATTGGTTCTTGTATTTAAGTTAAACTAAACTCATTCTTTCCAAAATCTAGTGTCTTGTATAATGAGGAGGTTAAAAGAATAATTAAATCATAATTATATTTATGCATTTACCTTTGTTTTCCAGTCTGATTATATAATTCCGGAAATACGAAAATGATACGCTCCCCTTTTCCTCACTTACAAGTTTTTTACCACTTTTTGTAATACCTACTTATATAAATTTTTATTTTCATAAATGTAAATTTATATCTTCATCAATTTTTGTCACCTGTATACTGTGATATTAGATAATCTATGTAACTGCTCTATTTATGTCCTGAGAGCATGTCATTTTTAATTTCCCTTCGTAGGATTAATAAAGTTGTCTCATCTTATCTTATCTTATTTCTGTTTGTTGTTGTTTTTTTTTCTAAGTCTTCCTTAATCCACCGCCAAGTTTCAGAGTTTACAGCAGCGGGAATGTCGGCCGTATATCAATCAGGTGTCTAAATGAGCTGAAAAGCATAATCCATAAATTATGGGCTTGACCACTTTTCAAAGGTACTGTTTGGTTGTAAGATCACGATTCAAAACTCTGCTCACTCTTTTTTCTCGTTGAGTTTCAAAGGTTTTCAAGACTCGGTGCTACGCTAGAGACAGCTTGATATCTACCAAGCTTTCCTTATTCTGCACCTCATATGGTTACTCACAGAAAGCGAACAATATTTTTTACATCATTGTATATTTCGTACTGAAACAACTTGCAGAAAAATCAATGCGACTGCTCTTTGCTTTTTATCCATATAACTCGGGATTTTCGAGGCACAATGCAAAACACTTTATACAGTAACTGTAGTTAGGAATTATAGAACTCTTAAGCAGCTTGGAAACGGTTTGGAAAACAGCTCTTTGCTTTAATATCGATCAACTGTAAATAGTTTGTTGCTTCAGTTCATGCCTGAAACAAAATTCGTATGGCGAAACTAGAATCTTTCCATTGTGACGCACTGACATTTTTAGATCTTTTGCAAAGCGTTGATGTCTAGGTCTATTATTATTTTTTATCTCCTTATTATTTTCTTTAGAAGGATCAGCGCGTAATGCCAATCCTCCCTAAATTCTCTCGGCGTATGTTATATTATAGTCATGTATGTAAACGTAAAAATTCAGAGTTTTCTCCTAAACACTAGATCGAAATTGCCAAATAGGCGACACTATGTTATATTGACGATCGTATTTACGAACGAATGGGATCCACATCCAACATATTCTCATCTGGCTAAAATAATATTGTCATACGCCAAGATATGTGTCAATAAAAGCCGCTGGCGTGAGATGTTAACTTTTGTTTATAGATTAAATGGGTAGTCGGAGAGACAGAATATACATAAATAGACAATCATGCGTATGGAGAGATAGGACAATTGGCACACAAGGAGACAGACAGCAAGTTAGATATCTATAGATTTATATTCATGGATGCCTTGGCAGATATATATATATATATATATATATATATATATAGAGAGAGAGAGAGAGAGAGAGAGAGAGAGAGAGAGAGAGAGAGAGAGAGAGAGAGAGAGAGAGAGAGAGAGAGAGAAGCTAAACACTATCACAAAATTTATTCTAAAGGTAATAAATTACAAAAAGGTGGAAATAAAATAAAATGTTTTTACTTCTACCGTAAAACTGTGAAAAATCAGATTTTTATTTTTTCAGATTGATGGCATAACTTGGGCAATGTCAAGGAGCAGCTCGTATAGATCAATGTCAAAGAAGAATGGTTAGGAATGTCATCGTAGCAGATTAATGTCAAAGTAGACTGAAATACCCATTTCAAAGAAGCTCATCAATGTAACAGCTAAACATCAATGTCAATATGTCAATGCAGCACATATAGATAAATGAGAAGGAAATACGATAAAATGTTGTTTTTTTTTAAACTCTACAGTTAAACTGTGAAAATTTTGATTTTATTCTGTCAGATCGATGTCATAAGTGGAACAATGTCAAGGGGTAGCACGTGTAGCACGTGTAGATCAATGTCGAGGAAGTATAATTACCAATGATATGGTAGCATTTACAGATTAATGTCTACTCCCAATAAATACAATGGGATCCTGTTTGTTTGTTTAATATTTCGTTTGATTTTTGTTGTTAGTTTTTCTTGGGGCGTGTTGTGGGGTGGGAGCTTGTTTGTTGTTGATTTTTTTTTAAGTGGCAAGAAATGCGATTTCATCTAAACTGGCATGCCCCATTCTCCTGATCCCTCCTGCGGGCCCGATAACCTGCCAAATCCTTGGGCATATCTCCCACGTCATAGCTTGATCCTGTCCTCTTAGCGGATTGTATAACCCGCCACACGTGCTAGGTTAAATGTTTGGAACCGTGTAAACAGTTGTCTCTGGTCTCAATTACTTACGCTCAGCAGATTTCTCTCGGGGGGGTGAATGTTATAAGCGTTTTTCTCAACAACAATTTACATTATACTTTGGAGGTTTATAGCTTTATAATAATATATTATAACATCATCATCATCATCATCATCATCTCTCTCTCACTCTCTCTCTCTCTCTCTCTCTCTCTCTCTCTCTCTCTCTCTCTCTCTATATATATATATATATATATATATATATATATATATATATATATATATATATATATAATATACTGGTATTGCATTATTTTTAACGGTTTTAATTTTTGTATGTGTGTGTGAGGGGGGAATGGAATATCTAATGAGGTCAGGTATCAGGTGCACTGCAACTTCACAAAATAAACAAAATTAAAAATAAGGAATTTCCAAAAAGCCCATCATTACAGTAACAGTGACATATACCAGATGCTTTTGCCCTGATTTCCCAGAAATCGTTTCAGAAAGTGATTTCTCATCATTTTACATAACTGTGGGCAGGTGGCCAAAAGGGGTTGTCAAAATATAACATTCACTTTTTTTTCCTTTATTTTTTTCTTTCATTCAAAGATCTGACACCGACTAGTCAACATCGCAGTGATTATATTATAATGGTGTCATGCAAAAATCACAAGTGCCATTCTGTTAAGTTTCTGACATATTCACTCATTTACCTATCCATCTGTCCATTTATTTTATCTGTCGTGCGTGCTTTTCATCTACGTAAGTATGTACCATTTCCCTCTTTGAGGGCTCTTCTTGAGTGGTTTTATATTTATCTACTTCTCTACTTTTTCTTATTAAATATCTCCTTATTTCTTGCAACCTCTTCATTTCTTTTCTTCTCTCTCCCTCACTCTCTCCTCTCTCTCTCTCTCTTTATCTCTCTCTCTCTCTCTCTCTCTCTCTCTCTCTCTCTCTCTCTCTCTCTCCCTCCTATCTCAAACAATGGCTCTTTCTTTTCAATTATCTGTATGACTATTCATTTATTTATCTTTTGTATCATCTTTTGTGTAATATACCTAGCTCTGCATTCATATTCACACTCCTAAGTTAATAAAACTTTTTCTACAAAGACACTCTGCGTTCTGTTGAATCTGCCAACTGTTTCTCAAAGATGACATAATTGTGAATAAAAAACTTCTAAATAAGAGAATTACTCTGTATATCTCCACTCTGATCTCGCACGTATCCCCTCTTGCTTTTTTTTTATAATGAGAAATTCGAAAATGCACCTAGCCCAAAGAAAATCTTAGATATCTCTCCGCGAGTTGGCACACAGCAAAAAATCGAGAAGAGATTTGGAGCGTGTGAGTGTGTGTGTGTGTGTGTGTGTGGAAGGGGTTAGGCAGGGAGGAGGGATTCATTATTATGTATAGGCAACATACGCACTCTTAAAGCATCCATCATTCCCCCCCTGGACCGGGCACTCACCCCAATCGTCTCCTGGTCAGCCGAGGGATCAGTCAGGGCAAACGGCGCTTAGCTGTCCACGGTGAAGAATCTATGTTGTAGCCTTATTGACCGATTAGCGTTGTGTCCTGATTGGTGGCTGGTCTGATGGCGATCTCGTCCGGCAAACTTCTTGCGGAGGATGAAGTAGGTGGTCGATAGACAAATGTCTGGAACTGCCGATACGGGTCTTAATATTCTCTGCTTCGATAATCTGTGGAAAAAGAAAATTGTGAGTGGGTTTTTTGTTGTTCTTTTTTTTTTGGTTTTGGGTCTTAATATTCTCTGCTTCGATAATCTGTGGAAAAAGAAAATTGTGAGTGGGTTTTTTGTTGTTCTTTTTTTTTTTTTTTGGTTTTGGATTTTAATTATACCTTTTATTTTCTCTTCGCATAAGTTTTGGTGATGTTTACTTGACCAAAGTAATCATCCATTCACTTACTTACTGCCCTTTTTGCCGTAGGCAACTAGGGCAGCAATCATCCATTCAATAAGCCTAAAATTGGAGATGTGAATGGTAATTACAGTACTAAAACTCAAACAAATACGTTTTACCATAAGAGGTTGAAAAAAAAGTATAGAGAATAACTGAGGGCCCAAATGCGGTGAATAACAGTCATTAACCAAGCAAAATACATGACTAGAGCTGTGTGTCCTTTTTTCGAATATTCTCAAATTAAGCCACACGAATTTGGAGGAAAGGCAAATTCAAAAGGTTTTCTAGCGTTGAATTATTTGTTCACACTGCAAACTTGAGTGTCCAGTTGTTATGAATTGTTTTGATTTCATTTTCAATCGCAACTTCTAAAAAATAAAAAAAAAAAACGCATTTTTTTTTTCCGCAACTAACAATCTCATCTACGTCACGGGTTTGTAATTTTAGTGTAGACCAGATTGAGACTATACCCAGGAGCAATCCTCCATACAAGAAAAAAAAGAACTAGGCCAATTACGAGTGTATGGTTCCCTGGTGGTTCCTCCCCGGGTTCCCTAAGGCCGCCCGAGCGTTAGTTACCCTTTGGCCTGCCCGATTACACCCTACCCTTGGCAACTAGCTAAGTGGGAGACGAGATGATAATCTTTTGGCCAACGGTTATCATTTCGCGCAAAAATATTGTGGAAGAGCTCAAGGCAGATTACAAGAGCGACGGAGAGTTATCTTTACGGAAGCTTTGGATCCAATGCGCCAAATACATGTATATTTTCAGCGTGTTGTTTTCCAGAATTTTATCATTTTTCTTCAACTCTTCTTCTCCCTACAAATAATTTTGCCGTCTTTTTCCTTCTCTTAAACATGGGCAGTTTTTCTTCCTGTTCCTTTACCTCTTCTTGTTTCTCATTTCCAACAAGTCCCCTTCCCCTCCTCCTCATCTGCTTCCTCTTCCTCATCCTCCTCATCATCCTCTTTATCGCCATCATCATCCTCCTCATCCTCTTCCATCTCCTTCTTCTTCTTCTTCTTTCTCTTCTTCTTCTTCAGCTTCCTCTTCTTTTTCCTCTTCATCATAGGACTGGTGTTTTCTTCTTGCGCTTTTTTTTTATCTTCTTCTCTTCCTTTTCCTATTTTTTTTTCTTCTTAATCCTCCTCCACAAAATTAAAAAAAGATGAGTATCAGAGAGCTCAATCTGAGATTTCGTTATGGACCTGTATTTTCATAAAAATATCACTTTTTAAGAATGATTAATTTGGAAAAAGAAAGGGAAGTTTTTGGGAAAGTCCATGGCCTTTTTTCGGGAGTCTAAACATTATAACTAAAATCATTCCGTGTCAGTAAAGGAAAAATTATCATAGCCATGCGCAGTCAAGAAAAGATGCAGAGCACATCACAACTCAAAAGTTTTGAACCCTGAGGAAATAAATGGAAAGATTTGTAAAATTCTAATTTTTCAGAGAGAAATTTTGAATCCTCCTCTATGCTTTTTCCTCCTGGAATGCTGTCAAGTCCTTCATGATCCAGTATGAATACTAAATTGGACAGGCTAGCGACAAAAACAGAGGGTTTGGGGTCTATGTGAGCATAATGCCACGGTTGGCGCAGACCGGTCGATACGAGGAGGAATAATTATGTAACCTCAAGCTTGGAGAAGCCGCTCACGTGGAGAGCTGTCTTGATCTCTATAGATTCAAATCTGGCTGCCCGGCCGGATTGCTCTCTGGAGAATACTGGGTGGGGGGCCGAGGTGAAAAATGACGCCACTGTTGATCGAGAATCGAAACCGACAAAAAAAAAGCTTTGGCTGAGTAAGTTCTAGTGAGGTCAAAAGTCTTATTTTGACCTTGTCGAAGTTTGTTTGCGTAACCGAAAGTAAAGCTTGAAGTGAACTCTTTATGATACAAAAACTGCCATAATTTGGCGCATAAGAATGACCGCGCAGCGAGAGTAACCAATGTCCAAAGCATAAATTTACGACCAGTGTACTGTTATGAATGTTGATCTTATCCACTAAAATCGTTGAAAATCAGGCCTGTCTCTGTCGCGGTTCAAGCAATGTGTATACTGGGATTTGACGAGAGTAATGTCTCATCCGTGTATTTGTTATGAGCTTTATGCAACTTCCGGAACATTCTTATTGATAAGAGAATATTCGCACTATAAGAGATCTGGTTTTTGTTAAAGTCTGTCTAGTTCTCTGAGAAATGGGACTATCCTTTATTTGTCAACGTTTATAGCATTTGTTTTCCGTTTACACAGATACCAGCTTTACACTGCAGCCTGAATTTATAAAAGTTATTCATACAACATGGGATTAAAAGGATAAAACTATGAAAGCTAGATCACAACTCTTGAACACTACATACAGCTTAAGTTCCAGGATCAATTATAAAGATGCAGGAGTGACCGAGGATGTTTGAGAAGAGTAAAAAAATATAAAACAGTCGCCAAGTTCAAGTTATTTTTTACATTTGTAGTAAAAGGATGTAATTATTTGACGTGTTCTCTTGTAAGATTTCAACCCCGATAAATATATGTTATATTGATATATATATATATATATATATATATATATATATATATAAGAAAAGCTATGTATTTATATATAACTTATAATAAACAGAGGGAACAATCTTTTGTTTTCTTTGGAATCTCGTTCAGGTGTATGCGGAGAAAGTTTGGTCACCTTTCGTGAAAACTTTGAAATCTGTAGTAATTACAGAAGGATTGAGACTGTAATGGCTAGATTTGTATTCCGTTACTAAGAACTAAAACGAATACAGAACATAAGTCTCAAAAAAAAAAAGACTGATGCTTTTTTTATTATTTATAAAATGTCTGGACGCCACATAGAATGTCGCAAACATAGAAATAAAGAAAACAAAAATTCCTGACCAATCAAAACAGGAAGTCAAATTTTCGTGTGAAACTGACAGCTGCCATTTGCATTGACCAAGGGTGTTAAAAGCATAACTTGTGTACATAGTCTGGTCAATATGTGATATGAATTAATATACTGCCTCTAGTATGTTCATAATTATTCCAGTGATTACAATCCAGTTAGTACTGAAATATCAACAGCAGACGAGTTTGAAAAATTGAATTTCTTTCATCTTGTCAATTACTGATAGGTCATGGAGTTATAACCAGGTTTAAGATATTGTTAGATTAAGACTTAGAAATTTTAGTTTCTCACTTTTTTTCCCTTCAGTTTAATAGCACTGTTTTTGAAAGCTCTCTAAGCTCTGTCGTGTAAGCCATTGAGAAACGCCTGATACAAATTTTCAGACACTGTGTTTTATACCGGAAATATCGCTCTGTTGAATGTTTGCGGATTGCAAGAGACGAGTAAAAACTTACATGTTACCATTGCCTTATACTCAGAAAGCTTTCTTCAATATCTTTGTGTCTTTTTTATCATTATTACTTTTTAGTTTTCTGATAATGAATCTGTAAATATCTTTTATGGAACAGCATCTTTTCTAAGTTAATTTTCTTCAGCAATATCGAGAGAAGAGCTTTTGATCCTAATTGGTTGCAATGGTTAGATTTAATGCATTCAGCAAGGAATACTCTGATATCTTTTACATGGCTAAGTGGGTCGCAAAGAGGCCGATATTTTTGTTCCGTTAAGTTTCAGTTTATTCTCTTGACATTACAGCTCATTCACGATAAAAGAGGAGTGGAGGGGGCGCTGTTTATGAAGATAAAATTCTCATATAGACCATTGAGAGAGAGACAGAGAGACAGAGGGGGGGGGGGGGGGGTAGGAAATGTGCAAATCGTAGGTGGGTAATTTTTGCTGAGGTTTATAATTGTTTCAATTCCAAATACATGTTGAATCAATGGGAAATTCCATAAGGAAAATATTCCTGTACCTTTTCAGAGACTCTATGATTCATAATCAGAAAGTGAAATGAAACGAGACAAACGTAGAGCTGTGAAAGAGGATGGTAAGTTTTAAGTGCCTTTAATTTTGTTTACAAACCATTTTGTAAATATCACATCGCCTTGTCGAGTAAGAGAACAGTTTGAGGAGAGTGTTTCACACATTTATCTTGCAAGAAGAAAAGTGAAGTTAATTTTGTCAGGTTCCAGGTGATTTGTATAACCCTTTAAAGCATTGATTATCATTTACGTACATTTAAATGGATAACAGAA
>JAWDGP010003283.1:0-30000 GCA_033675545.1 Elysia crispata | reverse complement strand
GAGAGAGAGAGAGAGAGAGAGAGAGTGGGTAGAAGAAAGAGAGGGTCAAGGAGAGACACCAGGAACAGATTGTGTTAAAGGTAAAGAGAATGGAGAATAAGAGTCCAACTTTTCCTGGTCCGCTTACACCAGCCCAGCGCTGCCTTAAACTCAAGTCTAATGTTTACACTGGATCTGGTCAGCAAGTTAGAGTGGGGTTAGCTAAGGATTTCAGCACATATTAATGATTCCCAGAGCCTGAGAGCCTCTGGTCAGTGCGAGAGAGATTGTCCCTGTATACCTCCCCCAACCTCTCTTGCTCTCACTCTCTCTCCCTCTCTCTCTCTCTCTCTCTCTCTCTCTCTCTCTCTCTCTCTCTCTCTCTCTCTCTCTCTCTCTCTATCTATCTATCTATCTATCTATCTATCTATCTATTCTCTTTTTCTCTCTCTTCTCTCTGTCTGTCTGTCACTTTCGCATACATTTCCTTTTTCTCTTTTTTTTTCTTTCCACTCTCTCTCTCTCTCTCTCTCTCTCTCTCTCTCTCTCTCTCTCTCTCTCTCTCTCTCTCTCTCTCTCTCTCTCTCTCTCTCTCTCTCTCTCTCTCTCTCTCTCTCTTTTGTATTCATTATTTTTATTTTCCAAATATCCAGTTGTCTGCTGACCAGCTGGCTCTATTAAACTCGCTTTCAAAGATAGTAAATTTCCAAGAGGTGTCTGCCTCCCAAATTGCTATTTAACGACAATTTTCCCTCTGCCAATAAAGGCGCTAATATTAATAAATATTCAAACTGATACCCATGCTTTATGGAATAAAAGAATAACAACACCGCCACGAAGTCACGAAAGTTTGAAGTATTCATATTTCTTTCGCTCTTATTTCCATTTTTTTTTCTTTTTACGCTGTTTCCATTTCGCAGCATGTAGCGTCAGAATTTAAACTAAGGTAATTCACGGAAATACAACGAAGGAAATCCAATCAATTAAAACAATGAGATAGGTCTAGCTTCAATAAGAACGCAGTGGCGCCGGTCACGCAAATTAATGCACTGAAGTGTACTTCCCTGCCGATTTACAAGTAAAATGTCCTGATATTGATTTACAGAGTTTGCCTACGAATATGGTACACATTTCACACTGTATCTACTGACAAGTAGTCCAACTTTGCGAGAAACTCTGCGACAGACCGGACGAATATTTAAACTTCGTGGACAGCGGTTATTATATCCTTGATATATCCTAACCTTATTTTTGTTGATTAAAATCAGTTATATAATTATGTAAAGACCGACAAGCCGTAAACTGTCTTTACCATCTTTACATAGATATCGTTCATTTCCCTTAAATAATTATGTTTTAAAAAGCGGTGTAGCCGTGAATACTTGATTTTTGGATTTGAGTCTTAACTCGGCCTGATAAAGTCGTGGACAGGCTTTGTCAACAAAATTTCTCTAGTCTCACACAGTCACTAATAGTTGCTTGCTTGGTATTTAAGAAAAAGATTTTGGTTGCTTAATCTACAATGGGCTTCTTTCAAGAACTTTTGATCACATGAGTTTTAATTTAAAAAAAACGATCGAAAACGGTTCATTCATTTAGTTTTTTTTTAATCATAGTTACGATTTGCTATAAAGGCTAGAGATTATAGCGAAAAGTAATATAATTAGTTTCCTCAATGAACCCTCTGCTTTGCTCACATCGTCGTAAGATGTCTTGCGGGCTTGTAATTGTCTTAAAAAAAAATCAAATGAATTTTGAATTTTTCTTTTAATATTTAATATGGAACGCATTTCTTTCAATCATATTCGTCCATACGTTGAGAGTACGCAAAAAATGATAATAAATGGCTAAATAAATAAACCTTTTTCGGTGAAAGTCTATAACATTCATGTAATCAAAGCTTTGCCAAAGAATCCCTTTGGTGCCATGAGCAAACAAAATAACTTTCGTAAGTCTTAAGGATAGAAACTGTTAATTACGTCAATTTAGCGTAATGACTACCTGTGGTCCAGAACTAATTTTATAAACAAGTGAGACGAGAAAAACTGTGTAGGATGGACCTTTCCGTACATTCAATTTTATTATCTCGCCTAGCTAAGCTTCTAACCTAAAACCTTATCATCCGAAAATCAAGCATTTACAACTACATTGCTTTAACAAAACCAACGGAGTATTTCAAGAATTGAATCTTTAAAAAACCAGCTTGAGAAAAAAGCCAAAACGTACTCAAAGTTTGTCCTTTTTGTTTTAGCTACACTCGTGTTCAAAAGCCCAGAAACAAAACATACCAGAAACACCTTTTTTTTCTGCCACAACTGTGAAAGCACAGACTAAGATGAAAGAAAACAAAGCTATCGAATCTCGTTAAAAGGCCTCAAAAGTCGAGTAAGAATGAAATCGACGGGCGCAGCCAAAAGGCTTCTAACAGGGATTCACAAATTAATATGCTCGAGAATAGTTCCTTCGCATTGATGTATTGCTATGTAAGTGTGTTATTAGAGTTATGTTTTTAATTTTTTTTTTTTTTTTTTCGGTTTCCTTCATCCTTCTCATTTTCTATGTTGTGACGGTATATTTCGCTGCTATAGAGATTACAGTAAGATTTTTTTGTTTCCCTTCACACAACTCTGCTATGGTCTTTCAACTGTTTTAGTAATTCGAATGCAGTCACGAGGTAACAAAAGTTTAAACAAATGGATACAGTTCAAAGTTGTCTGGGCGTTTGTACGTTAGCACAAAGTGATTAATTTGATTAACAGTCTCTGTCACAGCAAATCTTCAGCTGACTTCCTGCTTAACAAGATTACAAGCAAATAAAAATCTGACTTTTTGTTGACGTTTCTAAATACAGAAAATTCTAAATAGAGAGATGAAAACTAGTTCATAGCAGGTGACATTTAAAACTGCTAAACACTGTATAGCATATTGCCAGGTCTGCTGCTATTTCCAACGCTAAGACAGCTGGTAAGCCAAGTGGGAGATTCCTCTCTCGGTAGATAAGAAATGCTCCTTTTAGGGCCCGCAGACCGTCAACAAAATGTCATGTTTGTCCTGCAAAAATAAGGGTTCTTTCTACATGTCCATGTCGCTAACTGGCCATCTGGCAGTTGCCACTCGCCCCGTGTAATATGACATTCTGTCTCTTTCTTGGTTTTTTTTTTTTTTGTTTTTTTTGTTTTTTTGTGTGCAAAACAACACGGGATGTTATGTGCCTAGAAATTGTCTAGACTTACGATCAGTATCATGAAGGAATTTATGAGACCAATTATCAGATCAGCGATTTATCTGCAATATCAAGGCTTGTCAGTATAATTTACAGCACCTTTATATTGTAGACAAATAAATCTTTTCTTGACATAAAAGCTCCATTTCTCTCTTACTGCCCAGCCGTATACACCCATCATAAAAACTGAAAACTCAACAACCGTGAAGAAGGAGAGGTCAAAATGTCTTGAATGGCAACATTTCTATTAGTGATATTACGAATTCCTGAAGAGGAAAAAAAATTATCAACAGTAAAACGAGAAAGCTCTGTGTTAATATCTTAGAGATCCTTGGTTAAATCATCGAGGGTTTTTTTTTTTTTTTTTGTTTGTTTGTTTGTTTGTTTGTTTTTTTGTTGTTGTTTTTTGTTTTTTTTTTTTTTTGGTGCTTTTTTTTTTCTGAGTGCAAGTTGGGAAGCTACACAGAAAATAGATAAGAGCACTTGTGGTTGTTGGATTCTTGAGATAGCATTTTCGTGCCTCTTCCTTCGCTGGAGATTGAAAGATCGTGTTGTTTTGGTTTGCATTGTATTATTTTAATACCGTTTGCTTCTCTTAAGAATAAGGCTGAATGTTTTGATTGTGCCAAAAAAAAAAATAATTCTCGAAAAAGTTAAAAATCATATGTTTGAATGTTTCAAAATCTTGAAAATAACTTCCTCACTTTAATTTTTAAGATGATGCTTTTTTTAAGCAAACCGGTCGCCTGAAAACACTAACGCCGTGCCAGCGCACTGATCTGATGATAAAGAAACAGCGGCCAAGATGATGGACACTGTCTGAGGCGGGACAATTACATGTCAAACTCAAGTTAATGCCAGACTCAGTGCTTAGGAGTCAGAGAAGATGAGAAGAAAATAGGATTTCATGTCACACCTTGGAAGTCTACGGTGGTGAGTAAGTCATAAAACTAAGTCGCGTATCTAGAGGGAATTGCAGATGTCTCGGTTTCTTGTTTTCTCAGAAGTTTGTTAATAAACTCTAACCCCGTCGGGAAATTAGGTGGATTTTCTTTGACGAGCACTAGTGAGATATAGAGAGGAAGGAAAGAAACTGAGACATCGATATATAGATGCGGTAAGACGAGAGGCTGATCGTAAGAAATGAAAGGTCGCCAGATTTATGACTCGTCCGTGGAGTCGTGGGTTAAAGAGCTAAGTACATTGTAGAGCTGAATGTTCGTTACACAGACAGACAGACAACGCAGTAAAATTAAAAACAGCAGATGAAAATCAAACTAAAATCAGTCTCCTCATAGCTATCAGCGTCACAAGGCTCGAGATATTCTTTATTGCTTAAAGTTTTCAACGTCACTCTCTCAATCGAATATCAGCTAAATGCAACGTCAGAGAGGAACAAAGAAATGAGTTGCGTTCATTACAAATGGCAATGTTATTCGAACTATAGGAGAGAGAGTAAAAAATTGTGCTGTGTCTATTTTGTGATCGCAAGCTTTTTCTTTAAACTTTTGCGGAGAGAAGATAGAAAATGACCTGTATCCATCTCGGGTTGGATTTAATCCCTGAAACTGTCAAAGAAACAAGTCATAAATAACCTAGAAGATTCCTTATCCTTTGCTAGAAATGAAAAAAAAGCGGCGTTTTCAAAGCTTGGATCGAAGGAGCATTGTGTGGGGACATTAGGCCGTCTTGAGTGGCACCTTTGTCATCTGGGATTTGATATGAAGTAGGAGATGACAGCGCTTCTCTCACTGTCAACACTGGCTTCATTTCGGGCGAAAATCCCGCAAACTTTAATCAGAAAGAAAGATTTCATAGCAGTTTTAGTTTGCCGTCGTCGCCGACTTGGAAGCGGTAAACACTCTGTTTATGTGGTTTTCGAGTGCTTGATCTGAAAGACTATTTGACATTGGCCAGTATTGTCTAAGACCAAGAAAAATCGATGAAAAACAGGGTATTGCTTAGGAATTCTAGGCAATAGAGAAAGTAAAGTTACTGTCATGGACTGGTCAACAAAGGGACAAAATCTGCTGTGTTGGGCGGATTAGTTTCTCTCCCTTTTCCAATCGATATTATAAATTGAACCTTCGCTTATTTCCAATTTTCTTTTCTCAACGTTAGGAAAAAGTATTTCATGTTTTCATTTCGACATGAGAGGTCACAAAATAAAGAAAAAAAATGTTTCGAAAGGTCCGTTTTATAATGACTTTGTGGATATCACTTCGCGTAGAGGAATTAAAATATGTTTAAAGAGCTACATAAGTTCACAGTCAAGGGTTATTGTATCATTTAACCTGACTTTTTTCACTCGAACTGACATTTAAAATTAATATTGATGTATTATTCTGACTGGCAAACAAAAGCAGGTCGACGGAGAGACAATGTAAGATAAGGTCCGAGATGTCAAAGAGTGGCGTAGTAATAACACTCAAGATCGGTTTCCTTCCGCTGTTACAACCCAAATCCAAGATCTTTGGATATAATAGACGACTGAATGCCAGGTAGGCCTAGTTCTGTCAAAGTTGTCTATCCCTTGCTGTCCCCTATCACTTTAATTGACAGAGAGAGAGGGAGTCGCTAGCTGAGACATGGACACTGAGAGAACAAAGGTGTTTCTAGCCCAAGCTGCCAAGTTTGTCACAAGAATCAATACATGTACATAGGCCCGCGGCATCGGTATCAGTCATCCACCCCGACATTATGTCAGCCCTTACTTCCTCTTCTCTGACGGAACGCATAAAAAATCCATTGGCGTGTTGGAAAGCCAAATTACAGCTGCCTCCTGTTCGGGCGTCACTTGTTAAGGGTGCTAATGAAGGCTTATGGGAGGAACTTAACAGCTCAGAAGGTGTCGCACCGTTGGGAGGCTGACGTCTAATAATTATAGTACATCTTTTTTTTTTTTCTTACAATTTTCTTACGCCTATTATTACTCACATCTGGTCCCAATTTAAACTGTCTGAAGCTAGCGACAAACAAGGATAGTCAGTCTCGAGAAGGGTAATCATCTCATCGATTTTCTGGTTGTTTTTTTTTTTTCTTTTAATAGAAATTTCAATGTTTCTGGACAAAATAATTGTCACTTTTTTCAAATTTGTTATTTCGGTATCAGTAGCTTCGTAATCAAAGAGGTATAAACTGAAAAATCCCTAATTTAAAAAAAGCGTCTATTTCAGGTGGGATCTACAAATTATTTCAAGTAAAAAGCTGGGAAGGTTCAAATAAATTTTTCCTAAATAATGCGGCCTAGATGTTTTATCCTATACCCATAATAGCTATCAGCTGTCAGTCAATTTTTGAAGCATGAGTTAATTTTTTTCATGCCCGTATTACGTGAAAAAAATTCTCAGATAAGTTAAGTATTGGAATACAGTAAAACTTTGTCGTAAATTTTTGAAACCTTATATTTTTAGGAAATATGGATATGAAACGCTTTACATGAAAACCAAATTAACAGGCAAAAATCTTAAGTATGGGCGTTTTGCATATCATCCGGAAGAGCCCATACAAAAATCAGATTTCATTTATGTTTACTTTTATAGTTTTCTCCAAACAAAGTTTGAGAGGGCAGACTTCGTAACCAATATTTTTTTTTCCAGATTGTGAATTTAGCTTTCCTCGATAGGGTAATTCATATCAGAAGAGTCAATGCTTAATCAACATAATCTCTAGACTGTCCATAATACAATGTTGATAGATTCGCTAAGGCATGAAAGAAGTTTCAATCAAATGTTGTTCGTGCCTGAAATTTGCCTTATTGAATAGATTAAAAAGCAAAAAATTAAAAAAGAAAACGTTTATTCCAGAAGTAGCTCTGCGTGAAACCACATTGTCGCCTTTCGATGTAAAACTCCATAGCTTCTCTCCTACTCCTGTGGGATTTTCACATTTCGATTGCTTTTGCCATTATTTCGTTATAATTATTTCAGTCCATTCTTTTTTCTGAATGAACAGGAAATTTTTTTTGTTGTTTAGAATGAGCAGGAATTTTTTTTTTCTTTGGTTACCCTCGAGTAAACTAGAAACGGTTATCTCTCATGGTCATCTGTTTACTTAAATTGTAGGCATGAGATGTAGACATAAACCGACGGCATGTCTATAAAAGTAAATGAGCTGACCGTTTTCGTGTTTTATGACGTTGGGCTCACCGATATCAAGAATAAGTCGGTAGCATGGGAGATGTTTTGTTTACACCTAGGCGCGACAGTAGAGTGGTATAGTTTTCCGTCTCTTAAGTTCCCAGTAGAGTTTTTTTTTTAAATGGCTATTCCGTCATGGTTCTATTGGTTTTCATGTTTAGCCTTTGCGGTTTTAATATTCCAAACCTTCTCCTCTCTCAAAGAGAACCCAATAGTTTGAGCAACTACAGATTAATCATTTAATTGATCAATCAATAATGTTTCAAAGTTAAAAAAGTAGTAAGCATTTGGGAGAAATAGGATAATCTCATTGTTTGCTCTAAATTCAATTGGACAACAGCGGACAGGCTTTACAATCTTTGCTCCTGTGCAACAGTTTCAATGTGTAGAAATTTTTTTTCAGACCACACAAAAAAAACGTCTATTAAACCCAAATCTTCGAAGTCATTATACTGTTATATAAGGACTATCATGATTTTGAGAAACGAAAAACTAGAACGTTTACAACTAGCAAACTTTTTTTCCCATGAGTGACACTATGACCATATCTATCTATCCAGTATGGATGTTCTTTATTTTAAACATCTTCAACGCTAAATCCGATAAGACTCATCTTTCAAAAGCTAACTAATTGTCAATCACTATTCTTACAGAGCCGCGAGTCTTCCTATTACTGTTCCCGAATTGCAGGAGCCCCTTGGTCGGCCAGTAGTTCCCACACCATGGTCAGTCTCAAGGTCTTCTCGTGACTCTCATACTGCTAGTTCTGTCTTGCCTGTCCAAGATGCTTCACAAAATTAACATTGCGTGAGTTGTATCTGCGTGCTGTCACGTGACTAGCTACCCTGGCCATTATGTCTTTAGTCGCAGCCATGCTGCTATACCTGAGACGGCATTATTAGCATGAGCTTCCTCATTCAGCCCAGTAGGAGTTTCATCTTGAGAGTCTTAAGGAATCTTGAGGGACATTAAACTAATCAAGGAAAGATGGCGTCTAGAAGTATTGAAGGTTATTTTGCTACCCGCAAGTCAGGCTAACTTGCGTTTCTATAGAAACACTAATTTGCATTTATTTTATTTTGATCATCTTAGCAGTAGCAGTAGTTGTAGTAGTAGTAGTAGTAGTAGTAGTAGTAGCAGCAGCAGCAGCAGCAGCAGCAGCAGCAGCAGCAGCAGCAGCAGTAGTAGTAGTAGTAGTAGTAGTAGTAGTAGTAGTAGTAGTAGTAGTAGTAGTAGTAGTAGTAGTAGTAGTACTCTAGAAAATTAGCTCAAGTTGTGAGAGAAGTGAGATTGTCTCTCTTGTGCTATATATTCCGATGCAATGTGAAATTGGCACTTATGAGGATGTGTGCAATAAGCTTTTATAGAAGCAGTAACTGTTGTTCGTTAATGATGATGATGATGATTCATTGTTAGAGCGACACAATGGTCAGTAGAAATTCAAACAGTAACAAAACGAGTGACAACAGTTAGAAGTGCCGCTTCTCCAAGAGGTCAAACGGACCCAGTTATTGTAATAATAACAGTATGAAAGGTTTCGACCCAGTATAAAATAACTCAAGAGGTGTCACAGTTCTTAAGTTGGTTTCATGATTTGAAAATATGAACCGATAAAGGATAGGATGGCACTGCTTGTTTCATGAAAAAACTAACCGGTAACTTTTTTTTTTAAATAAAAAGAAAGTTTTAACTGAAAATATATCTTTGTTATGCAAAACTGATTTCACTGCTCTAAATTTTGACAATGAGAAATTGTACTTGGGTATAACTAGCTTTCATAAATGAATTTGTCACGCAAAAGGTACACAGAATGGTCTCTCAACTTAGATTTTGTAAATATGCGATCATATTGATGGAGCCAAATATTTCTTCAATCATCTAATTTCAATTATAAGAGGTCATTTATTTCTTACGAAACACTAATAGCCCTGAAAAGATATCGACTGGAAGTTCGCATTAATTTATTTTTCTATCTGCTGTCTCAATCCTAACATAATGCATACATTTAAACCGTGAATACAACATGTTTAGGGTCACAGTCAGGAAAATAATGTTTAATACATTTGATACGGTCCCATGGAGTTTCAATGCAACAAAATGATAAATTTTGGTTTTATTTTCACATGACGAGAAATAATAGTTGGTGACTATCAAAGGCAAGAAGGTATTGGCTTGTGTTAGTAGCAGGATTTATATTTGATAAAGCATTAGGCCCAGCGATGTGGATTTAACGTGCCTTAAAACCTGGATATCAGTGGTTACTAGGAAACAAAAAGTGCGTTGTCAAATGAACAACTTAGAGCACATAAAATGAGGGATAGAAAGAAAGACAAAGAGAGAAGCAGAGGAAGAGAAAACGTGAATGCGGTGAAAAGAAATAGAATGAAAAAAAAGAAGAATTAGACGATAATGACTGTAATGTTTTTCGACAACGGCAATGATGACGACGATAATAAACATGATGATGAAGATGCATTATTATTGACTCCGGGACAGATGACCATTAAGATAAAATAAATCGACAAGAAGAAGAGCTGGAAAAGAAAGGCAGATAGATGGATAGTCCGATACACAGACAATATCCTTTCCATAGTAAAGTGAAGAGAAGTGTGTAGACAATCCTCGGTGGAGAACCTGGCGAGTCAGGAAATGAAAGCAACATTTCTTCGCAGGAGATGACAAAGGTTTTGTAACAATACTCACAAATAAGGCCCACATTGACCTTTCAAACCTAATAGTCCTATTTGTCGTAGCTAAGTGCACGTTCCCAGGGAAAAGGACCATAACTACTTCATAATTCTTTTAATTAGGAGCTTTATGGTGAGAAAAGGTAAGGCAGGTGAGGGAGAAGAAAAAAGTAAACTAAAATAATATGTCCGAACAAAAGGAAACTGTACCTGCTTCCGTAAACTTCAAAAGAGAAAGAAGAGTAGATTTGAAGAAATTTACATGAGTTGATGAGCCATGTATATCAAATCACACACAGAAGCATGCAGCTTTGCCATGAATCATAAAAGAAAGAAACAAAACCACATTGTAAAGCTGTCGTCTTGGACTTTAGCTTAAGGGGCCATGACATGTTCTATCAAGTTCCAAATGATCTTGAGTTATGCTAGATAATTATTACATACGGGCGTTGCAAGCTGTTTAAACAAATAAAACAGATATTTATTAGCCACATTTTTTGAAACATTTTGGATCAAGTTTCGTTCTAATAGGTGCCTCACCCTAGAAGCTTGAAACAAGTAAAAAATCAAAAGCAGCCATAGGCATTGGTTTTCAACAGACTACAAATTTCATGCACACCCATCAGCCTGGTATCTGTTTTATAGATAAGTGGACAGTCGGAATGTCGGTTAATTGATTCCTTAGGCAATTCCCGTACGGGTTCTGTTGAGGTTCTGACGTAAAAGTCCGACGCGAAGTTGTAATGGTAGAAAATGTTGAGTTGAAATAAGTAGTATGGGCAGTAATTTTGATGGAAGCAGCAGAGGT
This sequence comes from Elysia crispata, assembly GCA_033675545.1. Lineage (NCBI taxonomy): Eukaryota > Metazoa > Mollusca > Gastropoda > Plakobranchidae > Elysia > Elysia crispata. Next base: position 19,164 of record JAWDGP010003283.1, on the reverse strand, counting down.
ATAGAGGTAGAAGAAGAAGCAGCAGCAGCAGCAGCAGCAGCAGTAGTAGTAGTAGTAGTAGTAGTAGTAGTAGTAGTAGTAGTAGTAGTAGTAGTAGTAGTAGTAGTAGTAGTAGTAGTAGTAGTAGTAGTAGTAGTAGTAGTAGTAGTAGTAGTAGTAGTAGTAGTAGTAGAAGAAGAAGAAGAAGAAGAAGAAGAAGTAGTAGTAGTAGTAGTAGTAGTAGTAGTAGTAGTAGTAGTAGTAGTAGTAGAAGTAGAAGTAGAAGTAGTAGCAGTAGTAGTAGTAGTAGTAGTAGCAGCAGCAGCAGCAGCAGCAGCAGTAGTAGTAGTAGTAGTAGTAGTAGTAGTAGTAGTAGTAGTAGTAGTAGTAGTAGTAGTAGTAGTAGTAGTAGTAGTAGTAGTAGTAGTAGTAGTAGTAGTAGTAGTAGTAGTAGTAGTAGTAGTAGTAGTAGTAGTAGTAGTTGTAGCAGTAGTAATTCCATGAATGTTAGCGGTCGCATTACCAAAATTGAAATTTGTTTCATGCATTCCCCATATTTATGTGGTGGGTTCAGGTATCGTAACAGATCAACAGTCTTTTCCCTAAACAGAGCAGAAATTTATATTGGTTTTTTTTTAAACATGCACCCTTTTAGAGAATATCTGTCTATAAGAAATACAACTGAAGCGTACATGAAAAAAATTTGACTGATTCTTCTCAGCCCTACAGGCAATGACAAAAAAAATGTCGTTTTATGTTTTTGTTAACTCTGCTATCTCCGAGATGAATAAGTTTTTATAAAGTCTTTGGATATTTTGAATAGTCGGATGCAATCCTGCCGCTAGGTAGCTCTTGCCTGATTTGAACCTCATATCTCCCAACTGTCAGTCTAACAGAATACAGTCCAACAAAACGAACCCAAAGTCCATGTTGGTTGTACTGCAAATGCTTTATACCCACTACTATTAATATTTCCTGTCTGAAATTAAAAAAAAAAAGTTTGTAAAGTTTTTGGAAGATTATTTTCAGTAAAATCATAGAACAGGAGAAAGAAGAGAAAGCGTTGAAAAAAGATCAGTAATCAAAGCTTGAAATGAAAATATGAACCTCTGAAACTATTCAGATGTGCCAAAACGGAAAGGTGTTTCTCATTGGCGGGAATCGAACGGACAATCTTGAGATGAGACTTGAGGTTTTTCTTCACCTTTTAAAAAAAAAAGAGAATTAAGTCAGATTCTCCTCTTTTCGTTTTAAGCCAAAAGCCACGAAATCAAATTTGATTGCGTTCTTATTTTTCATTTTAAAAAATATAAATCCAATTCAATTCAAATCGATTTGCGGGTTTGTTTGTTTTTTGTTTTGTTTTTTTTTGTTTTGTTTTGTTTTGTTTTTTTTGTTTTTTTTTTTTGTTTTTTTTTGTTTTTTGGTTTTGGTTTTGGTTTTGTTTTGTTGTTGTTGTTGTTATTGTTGTTTGTTTGTTTTTTGTTTGTTTTTTGTTTTGTTTTTTTCCCTTGTTATCCTTAATTTTTCCAGGGTTTTTTTTTTTTTTTTATGTTACTTTTTTTCTTCTTGGTTGTGATCCTGCTTTAGTTGTTGTTATGTCTGCTGTATCGTAATGTTGTGGTTTTCTTCTTAGTAGAAGAAATTATAAGACAAAAGCGTTCGGGAGTCGCTTTTTATTAAACTTATTTTCACAGCGGTCAGAGAAACCCTTTCTCTTGCCTAGACGGCAAAATGCGAAGTCATGCTATAATTATACACAATGGCCTGCATTTTAGCAGTGGGGTGCGTATGAAACAAACCTGTTTTCCAAGGCCTAATTGATTATCTCATTGATTGTTCGCTACAGTCCTGGAGAAATCAAAGTCGTCTAAAATTAATCAAAAGCGATCGTTTCGAGTTTCAAAAATAATACATGTATTTTAATTTTGGAGCGAACTGGCGATATTGGAGCGAAAAAGTATATTTAAGACTGTTTTTTTCTTTCATTCCGCTCTTTCCAAAGAGTTTGATTATTGGTGAGTCAGTTAATACAAGGAAACAGTATAAGCTAGTTTACAGAGATCGTATTTTTTTTTCCTTTTGCGCTAAAATTTTACTACTCGCAGAAAATGAGCAAACGCGTGGATCGAGTGAAAAAAAAAACTGTCGAAAAACGTTAGCATGTGTAGGACTTGAAAAAAAAGAATAATAAATGTAAACATTAAGATTCTACTTATTTTGCGATCTCAGTAATAGTATTGAAAAATATAGTTTTTAACAATAATCTAATTCCATTGCACTTGCAGACTGGACTCGCGTAAATGAGCGGAAATCTGAAGTGGTGACACAGATAATCGTGAGTACCAGTTCTAAGATTTATTGTACAATATTGTGATGCAAAACGTTATGAGGTTACACCGCTCAGTTGTTACGTTTGTCACTTGAAGGATCTGAACATAAACTGAATACGTCGGAATAAGAGGCGGATGAATTTTTTTGAGAAAAAAAAATCGTTTACAAATCCTCATCGTGCGTCTAGTGTATCATCAGGATTAAGACGGCAAGGCAAAGAAGGCTCGGAGAATACCTGTTGCTTCTTCAAGATTCTACTACGGCCAAAAGCGTTTATATTTAGATGGAATAATACTGTCTCTATTTTCTCTCCCTCTTGCTGTCTTTCTACGGCTCTTTCTATATCTATTTATCTATCTATCTATTTTTATCTTATATTTATAATTGTATAATTATATATATATATACATCTTTTTGTCTCTCTCACTTTATCTCTCTTTTCCTCTCTATTTCTCTGTTTATTTATAATAAAATTGTTTTGTTGTTGTTTTTTAATAGTTACTGAAGCCCCTGTAAACAGATCTATTTTATTGATATAAGCAAAGAGTCCCCTTCTCAAACTTTTCACGCTTTTAAATAAAAAACAAGATATATACATACACACACACAAATATTTTTATCATCAATGAAAACATACCTCTTAAACTGCAAGTTCTGTGTCGATCTAGACTTTCTAGTCCAAGAGAAACAGGTGGAAACGGAAGTACTCCGGAGGAAAACAAAACGCACGCTAGAATTTTAGTTTACGGTGCAAATCGGCTTTCACTCTCTAAAAAGAGAAGTCTACACCGACTTAAATAAAGGATTCATAAAACAAAATTCCCTTTTTCTGTTTACTGTTTAAATCTGTTTTAACGAGTCTTAACATTTTAAACACAAGTAGATAGATCTAGTAAACAATATTGCTGTGCCTCGGAACCTTCACTTTTCTCAGGTTTGAGCCGGCGAGAGCTGTGACACCCCCATGCTCTGAGACGGTGCTGGCTGGACTGAGACTGAGAAAGATGGGGAAGGAGGGCTTCAAGTGCGAGCCACGCTACCACAGGGAGCGTGGGTGAGAGAGAGAGAGAGAGAGAGAGAGAGAGAGAGAGAGAGAGAGAGAGAGAGAGAGAGAGAGAGAGAGAGTTTGGAGGAGGGGAGGAAGAGTTTTAATAAATTTATTTTCAAAAAAAATTCTTAAATAAGAAGGGATGAGGGAATTAGAGGGCAAAAAAATGTGTGTGTGTGTATATATAGGGGGGGGGGAACAGAGGTTAGAGAGTTACCTCTCAGACGCCTGAGGTGTGGTAAGGATATATTATCATTAAGATAATTAAGCCGAGCGTATCAACTTTTCGCGCTGGGGACGTTGTTATGAAAGTGCCGTGGCTGGCTGGGGAGTCTTGGGTGAAAACAAGAGGGTGAGGGAGTAGTAAGGCTGTTGACAGTTAGCCGGCAAACAGCAAAAACCGCTAGCGTTGCTTTTTTTTCTAGTTTTAATTACATTGAGTGCTGGCAGTTGGTTAAAATATGCCCTAAGATTTGTAAAAAGCCATTCATAGCGATGTAAGTTGAATGACCTTTATGCTTCATCTCTCCATGTTCACCAAACCTGATTGATTTTTGTTTAAACGTAAAAAAAAAAACCTACATCACCTTGTTGAGACAATGAATGAACGAATTAGAAACTGGTTTGTCTGATTTTTTCAACAATGTAAATTATTGAAAATGGCTTGTTGAACCAATGATTAGGAGATCAAGTTTGGATGTGAAGGTGTTAGGATTTCAGTTTATAAAGAGTGTGTCCTCCGCCCACATAACTAACCGAATTCTTGCCTTGACAGAATCTCCGCCTTAGTATAAGAAGCGAAGGAAAATTTAAGGGATTTAAATCTGCAGTCTTCTCGGTGATGGATGAGCAAATAGGACATAATATTATTGCTCAGCTGTTCTTAAAATTGTTATATGTCATTTGCATACAACGCCAACTTATCTCCAAAATGTAAAGAATTTAATTGGTCAGCCATATTATTATTACCTTACCTCCGAGCATACATTCTCTCGCTCTCGCTCTCTCTCTCTCTCTCTCTCTCTCTCTCTCTCTCTCTCTCTCTCTCTCTCTCTCTCTCTCTCTCTCTCTTTCTCTCTTTCTCTCTCTCTATCTATCTATCCATCTATCTCTCTCTTTCTCTCTCTATCTCTCTATCTCTCTCTTTATCTTTCTCTCTCTATCTTACAATAAATATATCAGTACACAGTGGCTTACTGGCTGGTTTCAGTGAGATCGGAAACGACATGATGCGAGTATGCGAGTACGTAACAGTGTGAGTTCAAGGGTGTGCTGATTGCCTTTTTGTTCTCCACCAGCAGGGATGGAGCTGTCGGAAATGCTCTGGCGCGACGGACACAATAGGGAAGTCTTGAGTAATCAACCTCTAGACCACTTTAGTCTATAGCCTACTTGCTACTATTGATTTTATCTCTTCAACTCTTAGTATAAGAGATTTCATGAGGCAGCTATTGTTTGACCTAACGATGAATTCGATGCTCTGAGCATCATTATTACTGACTCGATAATTGGGTGTCTAGTCCAGAAAGTGTAAGAAAATTCAGAAGTTTCGGCTCAGAGGCCATGGTTTTGCATCGATGGGTCATTGTTCTCTTTCATTTTTTATTTTAGGAGAAAAAAAACTCGAAATGAGGAAAAAAATTAGAAATGTTTTAACGAAAGTTAAAAAAGGTTGGTTATGTAAGTATAAAGAAGCTGCCTTTCAGATTCTTTTCTGTAGTGTGAAGCTCAGACCCTTTTCAAGGTGTTGATTTCCATTGATTTATTCATTTTATTTTTTTATGTGTAACATACAGTGATAGGTATGAAAATTAGAAATATCGGGTATGCGATTTTATTATAAGTGATTTAACCCGAATTCCATCAGTTACGACCACTATTGTCCGGCCAGCTTAGCAGGAACCTGGAAAGCCGATTCAATAGCACCTTTTCTTCTCCAACTAATCTCTCATCAACAATGCACTGAGTATCCATACCACAGATTAATTAGGCATGGCCAGTTGATGGATTGATTATAGAGAAAGGACTGGACTTTATATCATTGCGAAATAATGTAAGCGACGCCATTATAGCCTACCTCATGTCTGGAGCCAGATTTCCATCATCAGATTTCTGGAGGCTTCACCCGTTATTTTCATCTTTACTCATTTGCTCTTTCCGGCATCGAATCGTGCATTTAAAATCACGCTTCTTATACCTGTAGTAATTCAATCAATCATTTGTAATGCGTTGTCTTTCGCGGGTCTACATCAGTGGCTACATAAGTGCAACCTTTCATCCTTTTAAGAAGATAAAAACAGCCCGTCCGTGGTCGTGACTTCTCTCTATTGAACCGTTAGCCCGATCGTTGTGATTCGACGCTATCAAGTCCGCTCGGTGCAAGTCTCACTTGCTTCAAGTGACCGGTTATACCTGTTCTCTATAGCCGTGAGTGCACGCTAATTCAACACGAGTGCAAAACCATGTATGCTGTATGAAACTGAAATAACAGTAAGAGAAATGCGCCTTTCCACCCGAAATGTTTTGTCATTAAGGTGGGGAAACTAATGTGTTATGTCTTGTAAGGAGATGGACAGATAATGATTTATAAAATAATAATAGTTCAACAGTTGTTTGATTTTGGGGGGGTAAGCATTTTACAAATCCAGTCCACCATGAACGGTGTTTTCGGGTTTTATAACAGAATATCGAATTAAAGTAATGGGGAAAGAGCTGGTCTTGTTATAGCCGTGGCTAAGATCGCGCGATGTTCCAGCCGCTATTATGTCGTCGCTGGACTTGACAACAAAAGCCGCTCACAAACAGTGCTGCCGTAACTCACTTGAACCATAGTCTGTCACGGATCATAACGGGCGTGAATAATTCATTGTTATGGAAATTACACTTACCACAGTACCGCTGACTTCCATCAAGAGGTGGTGATGCAATCTAACCGGGGGAAAAGTGAGAGAGAGAGAGAGAGAGAGAGAGAGAGAGAGAGTAGGAGAGAAAGAGGGAGAGAGACAGACAGACAGACAGACAGATAGACAGACAGGCAGACAGACAGAGAGAAAGAGACAGACAATCAGACAGACATACAGACATGCAGGGAGATAGAGACAGAGAAAGCAGGAAAAGGCGAAGAGAAAGAAAGTGAGAGTGAGAGAGAGGGGGGAGGGCGCGGGTAAGGGGTGAAAAATAAAGAGAGAAAAGAGGATGGGGTAAAGAGAGAGAGAGAGAGAGAGAGAGAGAGAGAGAGAGAGAGAGAGAGAGAGAGAGAGAGAGAGAGAGAGAGAGAGAGAGAGAGGTGAAACATGAAATTTGCTAGGGGGGAGCGAAAGGGGTGGGACGAGGTGACGAGGAAATGGGTTCTTTATTAAATTGACTTTGAGAGTTGTCTTTCCGCTCTGGCCATTAAACGCAAGTGCTCAAGCTAAGTTACTGGTGTCGGCTGGCGTGTCAACTCTATCACACTTGGCTGAGGCTTAACTAAGTCCACCAACCAAACCTGAAAGACAATTTCCAGTTCACAAAATATTTTCGAGGTTGCTTTTCTGCAGTTCTAGAATTCTAGGAAGCAATGCTTTAAATTTAATCATCATTATTATGTCCGGTATTCCCTTAGGCTGATGACGTTTGTTAAAAATTGTTGCAGCTTCCATCATCATCTAATATAAATACACGCATGTTGACAGCCGTCGCATTCATTTATTCCAATCATCAGGGTAAAGTGTCCGAACTCCATACGTTCGTGTCCATATAATAACCGGAAATAACTTCCGCCTAGTGCAAGTTTTGTTCGGTTTGAAGCCTCCACATCATTCATAGCGTTCAGTGGTTCTTTCAAATCCGACAATAGCGGGTGGTTTCTAGTGTATGGCTTTTTTTTTTTTTTTTTTTTTTTGCAGGAGGGCATTGCAGATTAAAACGTACATAATAAAAGGTATTCAGGTTACATTTTCATTACCATGGGAGTCGCTCCCAGATTCTTGCTACCACGGCCTGCCATTCAATTCAACAATGAATCCTTTTCTTTTTTTCTTTGCATGAAATGTGTTTTAACATGGTGACTAACTATTTCATAGGAATGGCACATGTTATTTCTGAACTTTGGGCAGAATGGTAAAGACAATAAAAATTCGACATGCGTATTCGGCTCATGCAGCGCGAAAAACCCCACTTTAGTTAAAGTCATTTAGTAAAAATCTCTCTCATCTTCTCTTCTCTACTCCCTTTGTTATGTTTCACTTTATCCATTATCTTTTGCAAAATTACCCTAAGTCCATCATTCATAGGCTTCAATTCCACTTAACTAAAAAGCTCACCTTCTCTCTCTCTCTCTCTCTCTCTCTCTCTCTCTCTCTCTCTCTCTCTCTCTCTCTCTCTCTCTCTCTCTCTCTCTCTCTCTCTCTCGCTCTCTGTTTGTCTGTCTGTCTTTCTGTCTGTTTCTCTCTCTCTCTCTCTCTCTCTCTCTCTCTCTCTCTCTCTCTCTCTCTCTCTCTCTCTCTCTCTCTCTCTCTCTCTCTCTCTCTCTCTCCAGTTTCTGCGTGTGTTTTGGTCTATTGTTTACGTAAATTTTTCATCTTTTTTGAGCTCATCATTCTTTTGCCTCTCCCTCCCCCCATTCTGTTGTTTTTTTTGTTTTTTTTTTCCGCGTATTTCGTTTATTATGAGGCTGATGCGGAATACTCATAGTACAAGGATTATCAAAATCACACTGCGCTCTCAAAGATGCGTCTCGCTTGCTATGAGGAAGAACTAGAGGTATAAACGATTTTATTAAATTTGCTCATTGGAGTCATTGGAAGTCAGGGATTTTAACAGCGCCTCCATCGTCGGCAGCGCTAGTGTTGTTCTATGCCTCATTCCGGTATGCCTGACGGGGGCTAAAGAGTGCTTTGATGGTATTGCTGTAAGTGTGTCGAGCAGCGCAAACACCTAGATGGTTCTAAAAATTTGCAAGTGATTTTGCTTGCTAGGCACGCGAAGTTTATTATTCTAAAGCATAACAAATAGTTTAGCGCAGTTACTTGCAGTGGTACCTTTATAATGAAAACGGTCAAATATGTAAAAAAAAAAAAAAAAAACACGACAGTTGCTTCACCCGCAAGCCTTTTATTGTTTATATTTTCTCTCCTCTTCCAGGTCACTTTCTTCTTCTTCTTCTTCTTCTTCTTCTTCTTCTTCTTCTTCTTCTTCTTCTTCTTCTTCTTCTTCTTCTTCTTCTTCTTCTTCTTCTTCTTCTTCTTCTTCTTCTTCTTCTTCTTCTTCTTCTTCTTCTTCTTCTTCTTCTTCTTCTTCTTCTTCTTCTTCTTCTTCTTCTTCTTCTTCTTCTTCTTCTTCTTCTTCTTCTTCTTCTTCTTCTTCTTCTTCTTCTTCTTCTTCTTCTACGTGTGTGCGTTTTTGTGTGTGTACAAGGTGATATGGAGGGGGCATGATAAAGCTTCTTTATACACCTTGTGACGTCAGCATAGCCCAGTCTGTCACTATCCACAGGACATGTCCGGTCAACAGATTATTAATGATCAGCGCAAGGCATTAGAGGACATGTACTGACTTGAATAGTAAAAAGGTGGGAAAGGGTTGGTGAAAAAAGAATATTTTAAAAAAAGATTGTTTAAATCTCAGTGAATGTGTGTGTTAGAGATGAATAGAGATTTAGTCGTGAAAAGATGGGAGGCGGGGGGGGGGTGGGGGGGGGGGGAGGTAAAGTAACACAAGGAAGCGGATAGGAACGAGAAGATAAAGTAATATGCACGCAAAGATTTGATGTGTGAACAAGAGAGAGAGAGAGAGAGAGAGAGAGAGAGAGAGAGAGAGAGAGAGAGAGAGAGAGAGAGAGAGAGAGAGAGAGAGAAACAGGAAAGGAAGCGGAGAAAGGTAAGATGGAAAGGAGGAAGAGGATATAATACATTGGGGTCATTTTACCCATAGACTATAGGAGGTATAGTAAAGTATGGAATCATTAAAGGAGAAAGTAAATGAGAGCGAATGACTAAGGCTGCGTGTGAGTCAGACAGACAGACAGATAGATAGAAGAAGAGAAAAATTGGAAATCTAGAGATAAAGAACTAGGCCAAGCATGGAAACGTTCTTTTCTTATACATGCGTAGAACTTTCTTCCAACACTAAAAATCTCATGCTGACACATAGATCACATGACTTGGTTAATGAGAGGCTGTGTTCCAAGTACTTAACGTGGCACAAAGAGCAGTAGTGCATTGAACCATGCACTGTGATATTTTCAGTCAAACCTCTCAAAACACGTGCACAATTATCTTTGAGATGCAGTACAATAGACATCACCTTTGTTGGAGAATTTATGACTCAAGTGCTGGGTTCTTCTCAGAATATATAATTAATATTAGTCGTACTTGATCTATTTCCCATCATGCTTTGCCAGTCTGAACTTTAGGGTTAAATTAATTGCCTAGAATATATCTAGAGTTCAGGGATTTTCTTTTTATAAATCGTGTTTATATGAAATAAGGTCTTTGGAGGATTTTTAACGTTCAATCGAGTAAGAAGCTCCGTCATAATTATTCTCTCTCCAACTTGTGAGAACTGGAAATCTTCTAGCGTTAACCAGAGTTTACTCGGAAAAGGTAAGGCATAAGCCAAGATATGACTATGAACTCCTAACATTGCAGTTAAAAAAGAAAGTATATTTCGTGTTTTTGACTGTAACGATAAGATTAAATTTCCTTTCATTATGTAACAGGGAGCAATCAAAACTTTATTTCGACGTCTCGTGTTTCATCTGGATAGATGGTTTCTTAAATAGTTCTCTTATGTGTGCTATGTCACATAATTAAGCTTCACGAAAAACACCAAAGGATTAAACTAATATTTTTTATATAAGAATTATTGGGAAAGTTACCTCAAATACAGGAGCACTGAGCTAACTATAGCACCTGTCGTAACCAGATTAAGATACTTAAAACTTAGAGCCTTTAGGTTCTTCAACATTGTTCTAGCTGGTGCAACTGCACTCAGTTATGTTAACTAATTATGCGACACATGGGCAGATAAAATTAATGTAATCTAGCTCTGATAGCCTGGGTTTCGGACAGGCAAAATAAAATTATGTGTGGAGAATACAGTTCATACATAGAGACATAACTTTATATTGCAAAGCTTGTTGTTGATGTTCCTGTTGTTGTCGTTATTGTAATTATTTTCTTTTTGTTTTCTTTTGATTTTGTTATATTTTGTTTTGTTTGTTTTTTGTTTTGTTTTGTTTTTTGCTTTGTTTTTGTTTTGTTTTGTTTGGGGGGTTTTTTTTGGTTTTTTTTTTTGTTTGTTGTATGTTGTTGTTTTCTGTTTGTATCGTGTCTGTGACAACAATTGGGTTCGAATGTTATCCTGACACCTGGGCAAACCCGGTTGCTCTCCAGCAGTCACTGTTATCAATGCAGGCAGACACGCTAAGCTACGCGACTCCAGGACAGAACAATGATATTAAGCGTTTTATCGTGCGCATGTTTGTTGTGAAAGAAGTGTGGAAAGAAAAAGTCAGAAGTGCAGAAAAACAAGCCCAAGTGAAGGGCAGGTAAGAATTCCTGCGAATATCTCTTTTTTTATCCTCTCGGTCGAATCATACTGTGACGAGAAATCAGTATCAGCGAATTAATTAAAAAGTCTGACAGCTGTCAATCACGGAAGGGTTAGCCATGCACTGTAAAAGAGTGATCGACTTTTGAGGTTTATTGCTAACTTCCCCCCTACGTCTCATTTCATTCACTTGATCTGGTAGAGTAAAAACCGTCGATATATAGCATGTCCTGGCTTTGTTTGGATTAAAAAGAAATTTGACTCGTAAGTTTATACCTCAGACCAACGCAAACTTCAAAAAAAAACGATTTGTATTCAAATGTGTTGATATCGCTTTTCAACAATGTTTAAAACGCTACAAAAAGGCCAGCGTTTAAACCTCAGAGAATCCTTGTAATAGATTTTTATAAAGGTCTTACAAAAGCAGGTCCTAACTTTCTCATTTCAATCCCCAGTATTATCCACCAAAAATCGAAAAGCTTTTCAACGGGATTTTCTAAAGCGTGTTTTGATAGCACTGGGAACTGGTGTTTAATCGATATAGAGAAGAGGCGCTGATTTACACACAGGTGGCTTTAGCGAGGAATTAATGGTCTCTTTTCTCCGAGACATTTCATGCGGAAAAGAAGAGAGAAAGGGAAATTCGTAGGCCGAGGAGGTGTGATGATTTAAAATCAGTGGGCGGTAACGATGTGTTTGACGGGAGTACACAAGAGAAGAAGCAATGGCGATTTTTTAAACCTAATCCTTCAATATTTTAGATTGTATACAAAGAAATGATAGAAGAGCATCCAATCGATGCCGAATATCAGTTCTGGGGTAACTAAAGTAGACGTTGAAGGCGAAGTGATTTAAGTATGGTCGTCTTTATAAAACAGCGGACATGGGAGTCACGGTGCCATTGCTGAATCTTTACGGAGATCTCACCATTTGTGCTCGGCCAAAATTTAAGAGGGACACATGTGAGTCAGGATGAAAAAAAGAGAGAAAGCTGAAAAGACACAAGCGATGCACAGAGAGAGAGTGAGAGTATGAGAGAGAGACAGACAGACAGACAGACAGACAGAGAGGCCAGTCAGGTAGACAGAATGAAAGAGAAGAGAGTCGTATCTCTAGCTTTCTCTAAATATCTGTGTCTCTTTCCATTTTGGTCTATTTAGCTATCGATCTGTACACTATATAGGTAGCTATGGTTTCTTCTTTCTATACGACTGTCATTGTCAGCCCATTTTCTCTATTATATCCCCCCCTCCTCTCTTTCTCTCTCTCTCTCTCTCTCTCTCTCTCTCTCTCTCTCTCTCTCTCTCTCTCTCTCTCTCTCTCTCACACTCTCTCTCTATCTATCTCTCTCTCCCACTCTCTCTCTATCTATCTGTCTCTATCTCTCTCTCTCTCTCTCTCTCTCTCTCTCTCTCTCTCTCTCTCTCTCTCTCGTCAATAAAAATTAATAATCAATCAACTTTATCAATCATCTTGGATAAAGTTTTACATAAGGCACCGAATTTTCAATAATTAACCCCTTCTTTTTATAGCAATCAACTGCAGCTTGTAACAAATGAACTGGAAGAGGAGATCATTTGAATGCGATAACAAACTTAAAAATTTAATTCTTTGACATAACCACAATTTGAAAGCAACTTTTTCAAACACAACAATAAGCAAACTTAATCATTATATTCACGCATGAAACAAGGTGTATGCATCAGCAATTAATTGATCCTCCCTTGAAGAACTACAATCTTTTATTGTATCACTATGCGTTGTAAACTATTCAATATTTTAAGCTCGGTTTGAAAGGGGACAACTTCTAACATGTTCTACTTATCGAGTTATTGCTCATCTCAAAGAACAAATTTATTGTTGTCGTGAGCCTCGACTCATAAATTAACGCTTCGTTAAATCAAAAAAAAATTAACACTTTCAAGATATCTCGTAATCTTTTTTATCATTATTGTGCCGGTTCTTTCAACAGGCTAATAAAACATGGCGAGGGACTTTTTAAGAGCGAAGCTTGTTCGTTTTGTAGCAATAGAAAAGTACAATAAACTCTAAATAAAACTTATGTGCTCCAAACGGTTGAAAGCAAACACAAGAAATGGTGCAGCAGCCGGAAAGACAGTATCCTGTCATCCAAATAATAAGAGAACAATAGCGGCCATGTGTTATCATCTGTGACATTGCACCAAGACAGTAATGAGTTTTAGTTATACAATGTCCAACAGGAGAGAGATGGTTCTTGGTAATTATTGTTTATCACATTAGCTCCAGACTTGCCGTTGATGAACGTTACACGATAAAGTGTTTAGAACCAGTAACTACGCATGGTTTTGAGGAATTGATATGATTGTTTCCTCTCATTTGAGTAATGAAAAAGTTTATACTCTATAATTAAATTGTCATTTTTGCATACAGCGCTTATTGACATTTCTGTTTTCAAGCAAAAGAGTGGGCAATTGCTCCACAGTACATGATGGGGTGGATCTATGATTGAGTGGGTAAATAGATAAACAGAAAGGTAGATAGATAGGGGAGGGGGAGCAAATCAAGACAATGCAGTCCTACAAACATAAAGACTTTGATAACATGAGATCTTGGGATCAAGTGATTGAAACAGAAATAGAAAGAACAGCAGAGGCAATCACAAACCTAGATCCAACTTAAGACAACCAGATACACAGACATATAAATGATTAGATAAAAAGAAAGTGTGTTGTAGACCTATTGATTAGTGAGGTCAAAGGAAAGGTGATCTTGAGATAGCTGAATGGACAAGGAAGGTGTAGGTTAGCAGATCTATAGTCCAGAACTGGTTGATTAGTTGCGAAATAATTTTACAGTCGCACTTATTTTTTTTTTTTTTTTTTTGAGAAGCAAAAAACTGATTTAACACCATTTATGACTAAAATCATTTCAAGTACTTGTATTTAGAATTTCATCTCTGCTGAAGATCCTTCTTTTGGTAAAATAAGATTAAGCACATGAATTTTAACATTAAAAGCGATTAGCAAGAAAAAAAAGTTCTTTCCATGGACCTTTCCACTGCTTGCTATCCCATGATTCTCGAGATAGTCAGTGCACTTAGAAACATCAGTCTCAAAAGCACTTAAGCTATAATTGCCTGTGTACGGATGCTCTAAAAGAGCACTTGTGTCAGAAGATTAATATCATATAAAAACTCTACTGTTGGAATCATAGAGAAAACTCAACAAAAAGCAAACAAAAAAACTTGTACATGCGATCATTTGGACATAAGGCTACTGAGCATATCTCTTAGTGATATCTTACTCTGTAGGCCTAGATCTATACGGTCCAAAGGAAGTTGTGGTGGTTCCATTAGCGTATTGCATTTTACAGTTCGAGTGCATCGAAGCGTAAATTTATGCCTCGAGTGCAGTAATTTAAATGAACAAATTGGGAATAACCAGCAAAGATAGAATCGGAGAGATTGTGCTCGTGTTTTATTGGATGAAGTTAAGTGAGATTTTCTTTTTATGAATTAAGTTAACACAGGTGTGTGAAGACGGTGAGGTTTGCAAAAGACATTAATTTGCCGATGAAAGGGTGATTCGAGAATTGAGATATGTACACGAAAAGGTTAAAGGTAGGTTCTCACGTATTCTACAGGGCAGGGTTAATCGAAAAAGTTCCAATACGCAACAAGTCAAAGAGTACCTTGGACAGAAAGTATGAACATTTCTGTAAGGACCATTACAATTGCTTTCATTTTTTTCCAATTGAGAGCTGGCCGAAGTTAAAAAAATGTTGTTTTTTCATCACGTAAAGTGTATCCTCCCTACTAAATAAAATTTTCATATTATTGATAGGCTGGAATAATTTTGATCACCAATGATGTCAATGCGCTACATTTTTTTCTATGAAAAAAAGGGTAGTTTCGATCAGGTTAAAAACATGGAGATTAGATTAAGTTATAACTTATAAGGCCTACTCCTTATGTTAATTTTGTTCATGTCATTTACCTTTTTCTCAGAGTGTGAACCCAAAAGGTGCTTCAACTCAAATGTATCATGACATTGTGGGTTAGCACTTTGATACCTATCGCTGTAAAAATAATTTAAACTGAAAAAAAAAATAGTCCGATTGTTATCAGTCGATGATGTTGCCGTTGTTTCTATTGTGTTGTTATTGTTATTGGTGGTGGTGGTAACAACTTACAACGTTTCTCTTTAATATTTCCAATTTTATTTCAAAATAGGACAGTTTTGAAAATTTTTATAATTGGGTAATAAAGTCGGCCAATAATACCTTAGCGCTAAAGTTAAAGCACACTGTGTGTTATTGCAACACCTATTCAACTTCAAAGGGTATCAGCAGTCCAGAAACACTTCCAAGATTTAGCATAAGGGATACAAAGACTCTTTGGGAGGTTCGCAAAACATCTTAACATCATTAGTTCTGTTATTCCCAGGTAATACTTTTATTTCTGTGCATGCTGCGAGCTAGATTTCAACAGTGCAAGGCCTGTGTCCAAATCTACTTCTCAAGTAATTGTACTGGTTCTGTTGATGTTCAAATAGCTTATTTAAATGGTCATTGAATGTCAATTTGAACAGCGTTCTCCATAACGGTTCAGTAATGTTCAGACGATGGTCTGAATGGAACGTTAGTCTAGTTCATCTTTGAGAAGTTGGTGTACGATAAAGATAATCTGCCAATCAAATAATGAGCTTACAGTGGCAGGGTTTAATTTCCAAAAAAAAGTAGTTCTCAAAGTAGTTCTCAGCCAGTGAAAGGGAATCACAGATCATTAATATGGAGTATTTTAAGTTAACTTCTCAACTAAAACAAAGATCTGTCATGTTTTGTTTTCGTTAGAAGCAGTTACTATGTTAAAGAGTTCTTAATAATTGACTTCTGTATCAGGCTAAAGATTATGTTTGTGACGGTTTTTCTTTCCTTCTGCTTTTCCTCTTGAGCTGACAGAACCAAAATTCAATAATTTAAATTTGATTTTCCTTTTTTTTTCTTATGTTTTGAATTTTATCATGCTGTTAAATAATTTAGTATTAATAGAGAAAAAACATTGGGATATATTGAAACTGTTGCAAAAAAGTTTGAATTGTACAGAACTGACAACGCACATTGTGGGTCGCTCAAGACCTGAAAGGTCACAATCATGACAATGCTGCTTTTGTATAAAACTTATTGAGGCTGGAGAAGGCAAGATGGGTCAAAGGTTAAATGCAATATTTACTTACTTTGCTCGGTCGATTATGTTTTTGTGTTTGTGTGTGAGAGAGAAAGAGAGATAGCGAGGGGTTGTGTGTGTGAGAGAGAAAGAGAGAGAGAGAGAGAGAGAGAGAGAGAGAGAGAGAGAGGGGGAGGGGGGGCAGGGCACAAGGTGCTGTTGAAGAAGATTGCGTTAGGGCTTTTAAATGATTATTTTCTTCATACGGGAATGTATTATTATTTTAGTTCAGAAGCGTAGTGTTTGAATATCTTGAATAAATACTTACCGAACAATTAATCGGTGTCTTACTAAATTGCAAATTCAGTTATACTGCTGTTACGTTTCGTTTATTTTTTTTTCAATGTTTCGTTTATTTATTTTTTTTTTTAATCATGATTCATAAAACGATTGATTCACAGAAACGTATAACTAGGCCTAAATGTAACAAAAATATGAAGATATATAGCTTACCTGCTGCACTGCCCACACCGTGTACTGTGGCGATGTGGCTCGCGTGATTGATTGAGATCTAATCTAGATCAGATCACAGATAGAATAATAAAGACTGTCATCACATCAAGTCTTCCTGGGTTTGGTCATTTCTATCCGGTAGGAACCTTACTTGTCACTACGTTGTTAGTGATGTTCGTAGCTGAATAAAATGAACTGACATGTATACACAGTTTCTACAATTGACAAAATCTTGATGCATCGGTTGTACACTTTTCAAGAATACTCTGCGCACTTTCTTAAGAAATGAAAAAAAAAATCTTCCAGGAGAAGTCCTTGTCCTCCAAACGAGAAGTCAGGAAAGCAAAACTTTAATTCAAAACTCCTCTGACAAGTTTTATTATTTTATTTTAGCGAATCTAAGGGCAAAAAGAAAGATATAAATGATCTATCGGCCACATGGTCTGTTTAATAGAAAACAGCACCACCGAGGACACTGCTGAGGTTTACAAAATATTCTTCTGATCAAACTCATTGCATGTTCTAAATTTTTGTACATCTAGAAATGAATTATCATGCATTTTAATGGGTGCAGATTCCAGCCTCGAGACTAGAATGAACAGCCGGGGGTATTAATTACACTAAAACGGTCGGTTGCTGTTGCAAAAAAATTTCTTTAAGAAACGAAAGAAATAAGGGAAATGAAGAACAGAATTTAAAAAAAAGTAAATAAAAAGACCGCTAATTATTATCCTTTGCTTGAAATCACCACGACAGAACGAATTAAAATGAAGAAGATCTCATTATTATGTAAACGAAGGTTCATTTTATCCAACTGCAACGTGCCGCATCAATAATTTTGCAAAACTTTATTTGCCGACAAGGCAAAAAAAATTGTTTATTATCTGAACTTTATTTTATATTATCATCATTACGATCATTGCCACCTTATTGAGTGAAAATTTTCAAGACATTTTTTTCAAAGGTACGGTACGTTCTTAAGTAAAAGAGAAAAGATATAGAGGTCTGAATTAAAAAAAAAATAGCTACAGGCATAAATATGAGCTCGAATTGTTGACGCTTCAGAGGATGTTGACTTAGTTAAAACTGAATTCTTGTTCTTCACAGACTCTGCTCATACTAGAATGTAGCGGCAAAGATCTCAGTACTGTAAGCAGGCGATTTAACAGAAATTAGTATGAGGAGGCACAATTCACAGAAGTAAAATCCTGATATTAAATATTGCTTGCAGGTCCAGTGAATTTTTACTTGATAACAGCGTGAACCCTAAAGGCGCTCAAAACACGGTATCCAGATCCCTTACGTTTATGTGACCTGACCACACGATAGAACTAAGTAAATCTTGACTTAAACCAAACACTTGACAGTAGAACTTTCACGTCTGCTAAAGAATGCTCCACTGAATCCACGCTCGCGCAACACAAGAGGCAGTTTGTAACTAACACTACTTACTGCCCCTAACTGCTTTTGACGTTGGGAACCCCCCTCTCTCTCTCTCTCTCTCTCTCTCTCTCTCTCTCTCTCTCTCTCTCTCTCTCTCTCTTTCTCTCGAGTATTCCTGTCTCGTTTTATGCTGTCACCAATGATACTCGCCCAGGACAAAAACAAACCGGGGCTACAAACGAGTAGTATACATAAAAACAGTACGTGTCTCCGATCCCTTCTAAAGTTTCTTTTCAAGTTGAAGGCAAATTATTTTCAAGGCGGGATTCGATACCCACATTCAGACCTCCTCTGCGTGTATTAGACAACTAAAAGGATAATTATGTGAAACTAGCAAGAATTCATTTGAAGCATAAATCTTTGATAAGTTGTCACGTCATAATATTGGCTGGTCTCGTCAAAACTTTGCTCACATACACTGCTCATTATTTCTCTTTTTTTTTTTTCTTCAAATTATTTATGTCTATTTTCTGTGCGCGTTGTGCGCGTGTTTGATAGTTCTATAACAAAGGCAATAAACCAAAAGAGGAATGAAAAATTAACAGCAAACGAACTTTTCTTTTTTTTTTTTTTTTTTTTTTTTGGGGGGGGAAGGGGGGGGGGGGTTAGCTTCTTTTGCTTTTAATTCTTCATTGTCATATATTGTCGCCTTCTGAACATGTCTTGAAAGTACCTTACGATAACATCCAAATAATAACTCGCAATTACTTTTGAAGAGGTATTGTATGCATTTATTTGATAAAACTTTGTCTGTATTACCGAAGATTTTCTATTAATATCTAGAGAATTACAGGTTCTGAAATGATCTTCAATGAAAATAGCAGAGACCCTCTCTTAATTTCTCTTAAGTCATGCTTTCATATATAGATTTTTTGCATCCCTCGAAAATGTTTTAGTCATAGTGTAAAGTTTGAAAGGGAAAAAGACACTTTTAATGAGCATGAGCAAAGGGCTATGGAAATTGCACAAAACCTGATCTCCCGCTTATGGCCTTAATTAATATTATGCAAATACAAGGTCTCCTTTTCCAATGAGCTAAACGCGCATATTTTTACATTATCGCGTCACGATGAATGTACGCCGAGAAACGTGCAACTAAAAATTATCGCAAAGGGTGAATAAATTTCGTGGCTCAGCGATCCTGGCGTAAATTACCATGGAAATTTGT
>JAWDGP010003281.1:0-17500 GCA_033675545.1 Elysia crispata | reverse complement strand
ATTTAGTGTCATCTATAGACTCTTTGTGATGTATAGAAATATCATTTTGTAAAGACATTTATTAATTTAAACATTATTTAAGTTTGTATTTAGTGTCATCGCCAGTAACTCTCTTTGTGATGTATAGAAATATCAAAAAAATTAATTTAAACATTATTTAAGTTTGTATTTAAAGTAGTGATGTATAGAAATATCATTTTTTTAAAATTAGCATATTTAAGTTTGTATAAATTTTTGTAACTCTCTTTGTGATGTATAGAAATATCATTTTTAAAGACATTAATTTAAACAAACTCCCAGTAACTCTCTTTGTGATGTATATATCATTTTGTAAAGACATTTATTAATTTAAACATTATTTAAGTTTGTATTTAGTCGCCAGTAACTCTCTTTGTGATGTATAGAAATATCATTTTTTAAAGACATTTATTAATTTAAACATTACTTAAGTTTGTATTTAGTGTCATCGCCAGTAACTCTCTTTGTGATGTATAGAAATATCATTTTTTAAAGACGTTTATTAATTTAAACATTATTTAAGTTTGTATTTGGTGTCATCGCCAGTAACTCTTTAATCAAATGCAAATATTATATTCCAATGAGCCTATTTTGTAGCTAGTTGTTTATGTCTTTTGAATCATTGCAACGTGACTGCAACGAGCTTTAGAAAACATACGTCAGACCAGGTGACTTGCCATGGGCTGCAGAGATATCAAAGAAAAAAGGGGGTATAGCTGAAACGGTTGAATTGGCGTAGAAGACTAACCTGTTTGCTTCAATTTGTAATAAACTCTCTATGAAAAAAATCGGGAAACCGAGATATAGTGAAATACGTAGAAAATTTGAGAGTTAAGGAGAGAGAGAGAGAGAGAGAGAGAGAGAGAGAGAGAGGCAGACAGAGACAGAGACAGAGACAAAGACAGATAGACAGGGAGAGAGATGGAGAGACAGAGAGAGAGGGAGAGAGAGAGACAGACAGAGACAGAGACAGATAGACAGGGAGAGAGATGGAGAGACAGAGAGAGAGAGAGGGAGGGAGAGAGAGAGAGAGAGAGAGAGAGAGAGAGAGAATATAAATTAAGACACTTTGACAAGATTTATATATAAAATAAAAATATAATTTTTTACCAACAAAATATTGAATAAGAATAATGATTATTATATCAAAAAAAAAAAAAAAAAAAAGAATAATTATCATTTATATGACCAAATTAACTTATGTGCAAATGAAAGATAACCGCATTATTTATTACTTATATTTGGTGAAGTTTGAGTCCTGATTTTGGTAATTTGTACACATTCATAATAAAACGAAAGCTAAAAATAGATAAATAAAAGGAACACTTTAAAATACTGTTTCATATTTTTTATTTTTAAGGATGCATGTTACGACAAACAGTTATTTCTTCGAAACTAAAAATATTATACTTAAGTAATGAAAGTAGTTTAGTTAGGTAGATAAAGAAATAGAAAAATTGTACGATTTATAGATAAACAGATAATCATGCATAGAGATATATTAATGAAATTTATGTTTTATACATCATTTGGGACCAGAACTAAGGTCTTGACAGAGCAATGACTTCGACATTATATTCGATACCAGTTTTTCTCTCTAAATAGGTGTAAGAAGTTTAAAGACAAATTCTGTTTTGTGGGTTATAGCAGCTAAATTTAAAAAATACAGCGGTCTAATATGTGGCTTTGTGACGCAAGGGAGAGGAGAAGAAAAAGAGAGGGAGGAAATAGAAAAGGTAATAAGCTAAGGTGAAGGACAGGGGGTACAGGCCTATGGAAATCTCAAAATCGGTGCGGGCCTGCTTTCAAACAATTATTAAGAAGTATATAATTATTTCTTGTTTTATGCCGTTTGATGTTTTAATTATATTTAACTCAGTTGCCTCATCAGGGGAGTCCAAGAGTGACACTTGTAAACCCATGTTGTATGCTCCACCGGTTTTCTTTATGTTCAAATGAATAGCATTAATAGAAACATGCGACCTGTTTGAAAACACATAAAATTGTCATACATAAATACAAAGACAGGCAAAAGAGGGCAATTAAGTTTTTAAAAAAGCGAAAGAGGGGATGAAGCTTATACGTTACTGCTGAAAGATAAGGCCATAAACCAGGAAGTGCAGAATACTCTATTGCCTGAATTTCTCTTTTTTGCAAGCAATTCTAGTGAGGCAGTGAAGGAGGAGAAGACAAGACTGGGAGAAGGAGCAACTATAGTGAGGTAAAGAATATAAATGCAGGCAAACAAATTTAATAACAAGTATCTAATTAAAACGCAGTTTTTTGTTTTTTTTTCATATGGAGGTTTTCGGCTTATCATGTATGATGGATATAGTTAAATAATTAAGAAAACAAATTAGCCCAGGTGAGAAGTTTTAAAAACTAATCTAGAAGTTACAAATTATGTTGATTAAAACTATAAAAATTTGTTCAAAGAAATAAGGAAAAATTGTTTATAATGTGCTGGGTTGGTTGTTGTCGCCAAGGAGCATATCACTTCGATAAACGATCATTTTTATAAAGGTTTATTTAAAACCTCGATTGACTTCATATTCTGTTCGCTAACTTTACCCTCGTGTTTTGTTTTGTTTTGTTTTGTTTTGTTTTGTTTTGTTTTCAAAGTAGGAAATCATGCGTTGCAGAACGCCCAAACTCTTTGAGGCACGGGATAAAAATCTGTAGCAGGTTGTGAACTGCGTGTTCAGATAAAGACGCTTCGCTTATGTAAGCGAAGTGAATTTTACTGAAAAAAGCTGTGCAACGTGATAAGCTGAATGGAGGATGTGACAGTGGGTTTTTATTATTATTTGCCCGTGTCAGATTGAATATTTTCTAACAAAGTCGGGCAGGAAGGGGGGGGGGTGAGTTTTGAGTAAGGATTAATAATAGATTCATAACTGTGGGAAACAAGTATAAAACATTTTCCAATTAAAGGCAAAGATGCAGGTTGACTTTTTACAGCAAAGAAACCGTGCTCCGACATGGTAGACCAATCTAAAAGAGGAAAGAATGTCCTTCTAGCTTTAAATATAGAGCTTTGTTACACAGTTTCTTTTTCTACAGCAAGAGTGGGTTTGTTTGTTGGAGGCTTGGGTGACTTGTCTTACTATTTAACTAAGTGTCTTTCCTTCAAGTTTATTCTCAAAAGCTCATGATGGCTGAAAGCCTATATCAGTAAAAAGAAACGTTTCACTCTTCTGACGTGAATCGATATTTTTGTTTGGGTAAACGTTTAAATTATAACATTTTCAAAAGTAAAAAAAACAACATTAACAGCATCAGACAGGACGCACCATGGTTTGTCCCTTTCTATATTCACCTCTGCCTCTTTCTCTCTCTTTTTCTATCTCTCTGTATCAAATTATCTCTCAAAATATCACTATTACGTTATTTTTCTATATAAGTTTAAGTTGAAAATGGAACTAATCAAAGAATCAGAACCGTTCGAGTATTTGTTATAACGGTTAGGAATGTCATCCATCTTTATATGTGATAGCTTCTTAAAGGTTGGTAGTAGTAGTAGTAGTAGTAGTAGTAGTAGTAGTAGTAGTAGTAGTAGTAGTAGTAGTAGTAGTAGTAGTAGTAGTAGTAGTAGTAGTAGCAAAGGGTGCAGCAGCAGCAGCAGCAGCAGCAGCAACAGCAATCACTGCAGTAGTGGTAGCAGTAGTACCTGTCTACCGAAGCAGCTAGCAGCAGCAGCAGCAGCAGCAGCAAGCGTTGCAGCAGCAGCAGCAGCAGCAGCAGCAGCAGCGTGCAGGCAGCAGCAGCAGCAGCAGCAGCAGCAGCAGCAGCAAAAGGGCAGCAGCAGCTGCAACCGTCGCCGTTCCAGCAGCAGCAGCAGCAGCAGCAGCAGCAGCAGCAGCAGCAGCAGCAGCAGCAGCAGCAGCAGCAGCAGCAGCAGCACAGCAGCAGCAACAGCAGCAGCAGCAGCAGCAGCAGCAGCAGCAGCAGCAGCAGCAGCAGCAGCAGCAGCAGCAGCAGCAGCAGCAGCAGCAGCAGCAGCAGCAGCAGCAGCAGCAGCAGCAGCAGCAGCAGCAGCAGCAGCAGCAGCAGCAGCAGCAGCAGCAGCAGCAGCACCAGCAACCAGCAGCAGCGCAACTGTTGCCGTCAAAGTCTGCCAACCGGTAGCAGCAGCAAGCAGCAGCAGCAGCAGCAGCAGCAGCAGCAGCAGCAGCGCAGCAGCAGCAGCAGCAGCAGCAGCAGCAGCAGCAGCAGCAGCAGCAGCAGCAGCAGCAGCAGCAACAGCTAGCACAGCAGCAAGCAGGGCAGCAGTGCAGCAGCAGCAGCAGCAGCAGCAGCAGCAGCCAAGCAGCAGCAGCAGCAGCAGCAGCAGCAGCAGCAGCAGCAGCAGCAGCAGCAGCAGCAGCAACAGCAGCAGCAGCAGCAACAGCAGCAGCAGCAGCAGCAGCAGCAGCAGCAGCAGCAGCAGCAGCAGCAGCAGCAGCAGCAGCAGCAGCAGCAGCAGCAGTAGCAGCAGCAGCAGCAGCAGCAGCAGCAGCAGCCACCTGCAGCAGCAGCAGCAGCAGCAGTAGTAGTACTAGTAGTAGTAGTAGTAGTAGTAGTAGTAGTAGTAGTAGTAGTAGTAGTAGTAGTAGTAGTAGTAGTAGTAGTAGTTATAGTAGTAGTAGTAGTAGTAGTAGTAGTAGTAGTAGTAGTAGTAGTAGTAGTAGTAGTAGTAGTAGTAGTAGTAATAGTAGTAGTAGTAGTAGCAGTAGTAGTAGTTATAGTATAGTAATGTCAAGATTTCTTTACTTTTGATACAAGAAAAATCACTAGGTTGGAAGATTCTTTTTTTAAAGTGTCTAGAGAAATTGATAATTTTTTTTTGGTACTTGGTAACAAGATGATATTAAATGTGGCGTAGAATTTGATTATGGAAGATGGAAAGAGAGTTTAAAATATGTGTGTATTTTTAAACACCTCTTTCTTCAAACCCAGCCCCAGTTGAAATTTATCGAGTGCCGAAAATTTTCCACCTCGCTCTGCCTCCAGATATCCGCCCCATGTGTATTGCCCATACACGAGCGGTTTTGTGACGGGTCAAGATTTGGGACACGATGCATGCCGAAACCTTACGTGGGTGGGGACAAAATTACCAGATCAATGTTTTTCTGCTGCACACACGCATACAAACACGTGTGAAGTTCCTGAGGAATCCTATTTACAAGGATTTGTTGGCCTAGAAATAAAGTTAATGGCAACCTGTAAATCGTCCAAGCTTCCCTTACAACAAGAAAACATTTATCAAGATATGAGAAAACCATGCGTCATGTTGGGTTTCCACGGTTAAAAGGATGAAAATTAAATTAAAAGAATCTAAATCTGTGTGAATCATAGAACTTGTGATTGAATTATTCTGTACACTATCATAGCACGGAATATCACAGAGAATCTAGATTTTATCTTTATTTCATATTTTACGAACTGTAAAAGTTGTAGGCTTCATTAAAATAGTTCTTTCTAATTCCAGAGATCTAAAACGCTGTTTCTATATTTTGTCAAGTAGAGACAGACTCTTGGTCTGCAGCAGAGAAAGGCTAGATTGATAAGAAAATTTGGAAAATCAATGTTTGTAAAAATCTAAAGATATCCGTTATTCGTTTAGAGATAATCCGTGTAAGTGGAGAACTCTTTTTTTCTGTTCTCGTCGGGATCTGTCACATGACCTATTTTTCTCTCATTCACACGTTTTTTCCTTGCTCTTCATCTCTTTTTTAATTGTTACTTCTCAATCAAAGTGTTGTATAAAATGTGCTTTTAAAGTAAGAATTGACCGGTATTTTTTTTTTTTTTACTTTTCATACTTATGTTACCTTTCTGATGTGACATGTACATGCCTTCTAACAGTCTATTTTTCTCTACTGAGCTATAGTGTGGACTTAAAAAGGCTTCTGCCTAGTGTAGTCGTTGAGATTGAAAGGAAAATAAACGCTGTCAGCAAGGGTTTTTTAAAAATACTTAAATGCTTGTACAAGTCAAAAAAATAAAGCTTTAGAAGACAACATATGCAACAATTCTTAAAATGAAACTAGCACATAAACATGAAAGATTTATTTTATCGCCCTCTCTCTCTCTCTCTACAGCCCTCTTTCTCTCTCTTCTGAACTATCTCTCTACATATACATGTATGTATATGTAGAAAGATAGATAAAAAATGAAATAACTAAAAGCAGACTAAAACATATCATTCATAGATAGAATACGTTAACGCCAAGCAACTTTTTTGGCCATGTGATGACAAGAGAAAAATTAAATCATCTTGTGACAAAATGGAATGATCGAAGGACAACTGTAGCAGGGTAAAAAACGTGTTGGGTTTGACTGACAAAGTGGCTCAAAGTAGGAAGAGTGACACACGCACTTAAAACGACGAGGGATAGAGATGCGTGGACGGTCATGATCGCCTACGCTAAAGAAAACGGCACTTGTTTGAATGATTGATTGATTGAGAAGAAAACACAGGCCAATCAATGTGAAAATAATGATCTTTTCTCTGCTTTAGATTCAATCTATTCATATCTCGTAAGATTTCATTTCAAGGCAACATTGATCCCCCCCCCCCCCGGACATCTTGGAGTAAATACATATTTTAGACCCAAACAGTTAAGGCCTGTTTCTATAGACCGGTGTAAACCAGGTGGAAAGCGGCCACGAGAAGATTCAACATGAGGCAGCTATAAATAGTTCACCAATGGAGTTATCACGGTAAAGTTAAAATTATGCAGTAGGAAACCTTTAAAGAGGTAAATGGTGCACTGTATCGTTCTCTCGACGTCATCAAAGATCTTTCCCGTAACGGCCTAATATAGTCATACAGACGCCATGCATATTTTTGCTGCGCTTGACTGATAAAAAAAACCAGGAAGATTAAAACACCTTCGCTGAACAACAACCTCAGACTTTTGTATCCCTACATGTGCCGTCACGGTAGGACAAGTTTTCATAGGAAAATATTTTGTTTCCTCTATAAGAACTGCAAAATAAAAATATAGAAAGACAGGCAGAGAAAGAGAGACACACAGATGGATGGAAAAATGAGAACGAGAAACAGACAGTGACTTGTTGATAGACCAAAATGTGCAAACAAGTAGAGACAGAATTGTAGACACAATAGCCAAGTAGACAGACAGTATGAGAACATAACCTTAATAAAAAAAACAAACCGAAACAGTCAGTCAGTGAAGGTAATACCGATGAGCTTGAAGTTAATTGACTGAAGAAATATGAATGAAATAATTATAGAAAGATGGAGAAATACAAAACACAGAGCATCAGCTAGACAAACTGGTATCCAGAGAATGAATGAAAATAATTATCCACGTTTTTTTTTAAGCGACGTGATTAAAATCTCCTGCACGATAAGTTCTGTATGAAAGCCTGATTTGGTTAAAGTGAACTTCTCTGAAACACGACACGGAAAAGAAGGATTGATACAACTATAAATACAAGTGTGCAGGCTTAGGGAAATAATCGTTCAACGCATTTATCTTCATCAACATACTCTGCAAACATATAGTGGCAATGTAATCATTGCTTCAAAATTGGTACAGGCTGACGGACAGACAGACAATAACATGGAGACAGACACAGATTCATGAACTCAACCAACACACAAATAGATAGACAGACAAAGAAGTGGAAAGTCACTTGCCAGTTGTAGAGGATGTATTTTAAGAGATAGAGGTGGTCTTATAGAAGAGCTGAGGTAGTAATGATGAAATAGATTTACAGAGAGGGAAAGAAAACCCAGTGAAGAAAGAGAGATGGACTGATGGACATTTACATAATGTATAAATAAATGTGTACGCATGTTTCTTCAACGTGACTTAACACTTGATTGACTTGCTCAGGGCTGTTCTTTAAAAGCCACAGTGAAATTGTCGAGAAGCAAAAGAATATTTTTAAGCAAAAAAAAAATAAACCAATAAACTATTCAAACCCGATGCAATGTTACGTGAATACGAGAAGCAGAGAATAGAACTGTTTTAAAGAAAAAAAAAGTTATAAAAGAGGAGGGGTATAGTCTGGGTAGGTCTGGAGATTGAAGAGGTAGAGAGAAAAGTTAAGAGGAAAGAAATCTAAAGAGAACATTTAGATAAAATAAGTAGTCAGGAATTGAGAGCCGTGAAAGAGAGTTGGACGCATGGAGAAAATCAGAGAGAGGAAATAATTAGAAGACAGGAAGATAGAGAAACGAGAGAGAGAAGGCGATAGATAATTTCGTAGACATCAAAAGTTGGGAGAGAGAAAAACGGAGGGCAGCACCCACACAAACATATATATATATATATATATATATATATAGAGAGAGAGAGAGAGAGAGAAAGAGAGACAGACAGACAGACAGACAAAAATGTATATATGTATATATATATATATATATATATATATATATGTATATATAAACGAAGATTGAAAAGTCATATCTATGCCATGCAAGGTGCATCCCCTAACGGCCCAATATCTTGACGCAGCCGCTATGCAGCATAGCCATGCTGCGCTTGACTGGCCAGAAAACAGGAAGATTCTCGTTCATAGAAAAACAACAACTCTAAAAACCTCCAAGCCATAGCTGCGCTTGACTGGCCAGAAAACAGGAAGATTCTCGTTCGTAGAAAAACAACAACTCTAAAAACCTCCAAGCCATAGCTGCGTGCTTCAATAAAACGTGCCGTCTCGGTAGGAAGAGTTTTCTCGGTACAAACAATTTTTTTTTAATTCCAGCTGCAAAATATTAAGAGTCAATCCTTGTGTAGAAACTAAAGAGAGAGATTTGAACAAATTGAAGAAAATACATACTATCAGACAGACATATATACAGATTATTATAACTAAGGACAAAGAAACTAACTTTGACGTGGATACACATGGATAAAAAGGAAAAGAAGATAGACAAATGATGCAAGTAGACAAACAGGGAGGAAAAGGTAGTCATAGAAAGCAATGGTGGAGAGATAGAGGTGGATTAACCCAAAAAAATGAGAAAGGGAGAAAGAAAGGAAAGGGGCAGAAAGGAAATACGGAGTAACAGCAAAACAAAAAGTGACTTACAAAATTGAAATAAAAAAAATATATATATATTCGCATTCCTCTTTCAAGTGAGTGTCAAGTGATTTGGTTTACAGTGTTGTATAATTTATGTAAATAAAAGCCTGTTTTGTTAAAGTGCACGTTAATGTCGTTATCTCAAATACGACAAGGAAATAAAAAAGTGATACTAATATTGCGGCTAATGTGTACCATTAGGAACACATTCATTCAAACATATTTCTTAATCAATTTAAAAATCAAAACTTACAGTATCAATGTAAAATAGGTTTTTGCTGATGGATAGACAGACAATAACCTGGAGACAGATAAACAGGGAAGGGCACTCGAACATGACGAGAGAGAGAGAGAGAGAGAGAGAGAGAGAGAGAGAGAGAGAGAGAGAGAGAGAGAGAGAAAGAAAGGAAGGTAGAGACAAACAGACATGGCATCAGAAGACAACAGAGACAGACAGACCAAACAGGTGGAAAGGCTAATGACCAAGAGGAGAAAAAAAGATAGAGAGGACAGATATTAGAAGATGTAGCTTGGATCAAAGAAAAACTGAAAAAGCAAGCACGAAAAACGGAAAAGAACGATTCAGCGGAATATGGACAGAGATAAAGACAGAGAGAGAGAGAGAGAGAGAGAGAGAGAGAGAGAGAGAGAGAGAGAGAGAGAGAGAGGAGACAGAGAGGGAGAGACATAGACGGACGGATAGACAATGCGAGAATTAAAAATAAATGCTCGATGTCTCCTCGGCCTCCACGTGACTGTAAATCGGAGCAGCGTGGCTTCTTGTGTAACAGTTCTGGATGAAACATTAGTTGTCAGGGTGGAACGCTCTGCCAATCTCTCCATGGGGAAACTAAACAAAGGGGACCGATAGAGAAAAATGCAGGGGCGGGGGAGGGGGGAATGAGAGAGAGAGAGAGAGAGAGAGAGAGAGAGAGAGAGAGAGAGAGAGAGAGAGAGAGAGAGAGAGTGGTTACATGCTGAATATGATAGAAAGGTTAGGAGAGTGGAACGTTGGAAAGAGTCAAACAGAGATCAGAGAAGGAGACAGACACATAAATAGAGATATACTCAACTATTGAGATACAAACATGACTTCAAAGACGACCTAACATTTACATCTTTGTTTACAGTCTGACGCATTACCTCTCTAGATTTTCGTTTCCAAAATTTCCTTTTTTTATTTAGCCGACCATTCTTTGCAATTATATCTTTGTTTAAATTGGGTCAAAATATGGACCAAGCTACTTAACTCCATATACAGTCGAATATATTTTTTCTAGCTAAATATCAAACGCCAACCTCAACAGCTAATATTTTAAAGTTTGAGTCAGTAAATCTGCTGTCCAACATACTTATTTCAATTCTAGTCATATCTATGTGTCTCCCTTAATATCTAACGCCAACCTCAACAGCTAATATTTTAAGGTTTGTGTCAGTAAATCTGCTGTCACACATACTTATTTCAATTCCAGTAATATCTATGTGTCTCCCTTAATATCTAACGCCAACCTCAACAGCTAATATTTTAAAGTTTGAGTCAGTAAATCTGCTGTCACACATACTTATTTCAATTCCAGTCATATCTATGTGTCTCCCTTAATATCTAATGCCAACCTCAACAGCTAATATTTTAAGGTTTGTGTCAGTAAACCTGCCGTCCAAGATACTTATTTCAATACCAGTTCTATATATGTTTCTACCTAAATATCTAAAGCCAACCTCCACAGCTAATATTTTGAGGTTTGAGTCAGTAAACCTGCCGTCCAACATGCTTATTTCAATACCAGTTCTATCTATGTTTCTACCTAAATATCTAATGCCAACCTTCACGTGTAATATTTTGTTGTTTTGACAGGCAGTAAACAAGAGTGATATAATTAACCAGATAGACTCATGCACAGACAAAACCAAAAGTAGCGGTAACTAGAGCGATCCAAGGGGAAAAAGAAGAAGACATATTGAGAGAAGGTGAATGTTATAAACAGTATATTGTATTTGTTAAATGCGTAGATACATAGCTAACTAGCTTGGTAGTTTAATAGTTAGATTGACGGATAGATAAACAGACATCTATACACATGTAACAGAGATAGATTTTGGGAAACTGCAGGTAAGTTCAGCATGTTGGCAAATGAGCATCCCACCCATCCAAAAGCCTATCGCAATTTTGTACTTTTCTATGCAGGCTTCCTGTTTACTATCGCTGGTCAAAGTTTCAAGCAATTCTGTCAACGGTGAGTGAAATAAAAAAACATTTTCTTGTTTTTATACTGTCACTTATTCGTTCACAGATTAGTAAAAACCATTGGTAAGAATGCATTTGGATTTGATTTTTCTTTGTGTCCATAAAGAAATGATTGTTTAAGCAAACTTGTAACGTGTAGCTCACGTGGTCTTTCAGCCGCATACCAAAGACGGGCACAACGATGGGTTGATAACTTGAGCAAACTTAGAAGCCCACCGTGTAATGTGTAGCTCACGTGGTCTTTCAGCCGCATACCAAAGACGGGCACAACGATGGGTTGATAACTTGAGCAAACTTAGAAGCCCACCGTGTAATGTGTAGCTCACGTGGTCTTTCAGCCGCATACCAAAGACGGGCACAACGATGGGTTGATAACTTTAGCAAAATGGCGGTTGCTAACATGGGCGCCGTGCTCAAGGTATATGCAGAGGTTGATAACTTGAGCAAAATGGCGGTTGGTAACATGGGCGCGGTGCTCAAGGTATATGCAGGGGTTGATAACTTGAGCAAACTGGCGGTTGGTAATATAGGCGCTGTGCTCAAGGTATATGCAGGGGTTGGTAACTTGAGCAATCTGTCGAGGCGCGGTGCTCAAGGTATATGCAGGGGTTGATAACTTGAGCAAACTGGCGGTTGGTAACATTGGCGCCGTGCTCAAGGTATATGCAGGGGTTGGTAACTTGAGCAATCTGTCGGTTGGTAACATAGGCGCGGTGCTCAAGGTATATGCAGGGTTGATAACTTGAGCAAACTGGCGGTTGGTAGCATTGGCGCCGTGCTCAAGGTATATGCAGGGGTTGGTAACTTGAGCAATCTGTCGGTTGGTAACATTGGCGCCGTGCTCAAGGTATATGCAGGGGTTTCTTTGTGTCCATAAAGAAATGATTGTTTAAGGAAACTTAAAGGCCCACCGTGTAACGTGTAGCTCACGTGGTCTTTCAGCCGCATACCAAAGACGGGACAACTGGCGGTTGGTAACATGGGCGCGGTGCTCAAGTTATATGCAGGGGTTGATAACTTGAGCAAACTGGCGGTTGGTAACATGGGCGCGGTGCTCAAGGTATATGCAGGGGTTGATAACTTGAGAAAACTGGCGGTTGGTAACATGGGCGCGGTGCTCAAGGTATATGCAGGGGTTGATAACTTGAGCAAACTGGCGGGTGGTAACATGGGCGCGGTGCTCAAGGTATATACAGGGGTTGATAACTTGAGCAAACTGGCGGTTGGTAACATGGGCGCGGTGCTCAAGGTATATGCAGGGGTTGATAACTTGAGCAAACTGGCGGTTGGTAACATGGGCGCCGTGCTCAAGTTATATGCAGGGTTGATAACTTGACCAAACTGGCGGTTGGTAACATGGGCGCGGTGCTCAAGTTATATGCAGGGTTGATAACTTGACCAAACTGGCGGTTGGTAACATGGGCGCGGTGCTCAAGGTATATGCAGGGGTGATTAATATAGCAGGGCTTGATTTAGTTGTACAATATATAATATTCTTTACCATTTTCCTACTCCAGATATTCTCCACTCCATTTCTCCAAACCTATTAATTTAGGATGTATGGAAACTGGTGATCTGAAGACATAAAAAAGGCTTTGCATGCAGTGAGAAATCTGTCTGTTACTCAAAAACAAGCAGCAACAGACTTCAACATATCGAGGCAAACCCTACGCCGACATTTAAGCGGCATAAATAAAATCTCTAAACAGGGTGAAAAATGTTTTCGTAGGCCCCCTGTTCTCACAAGTAAGACAGAAAAAGTCCAGGCAGGGCATATTCTTCACCTGGAGAGTATGCTTTTTGGACTGTCATAGGACACCGTGAAGGAACTGGCCTTTCAAATGGCCTCTAGAAATAACCTTCCCGATGTAAACCAATTCAACACGGAAAAAAATATCAGCAGGAAGATAATGGCTTAAAAACTTTCTTGAAAGAAATCCTGACCAGAGGCAACAAGCATTGCTAGGGCGAGTGGATTTAATAAGAAAAGTGAGGACAACTTTTTTTGACATCTATAAATTTTCCATTAAAGAAGAGTTTCATTTAACAGCAAACATAATCTATAATCTGTACTCGTGGCTCCAGCGATTCACTCGCCTGGAGTGATAGAATAATTTTTGGGACTTGTCAGATATTAAAACTCCTTGTAGTCTAGTCGAGCTTTTTGAGCTATTGAGCTTTTAAGTTAGAAATTGTAGAATGATATATTGATGGATTATTAAATAGGCACATGGATAAAAATGAATAGATATATCTATGAACAAGGTAAACAGATCGTTTGATAAAATGATTGATAGATAGATAGATAGATAGATAGATAGATAGATAGATAGATAGATAGATAGATAGATAGATAGATAGATAGATAGATAGATAGATAGATAGATAGATAGATAGATAGATAGATAGATAGATAGATAGATAGATAGATAGATAGATAGATAGATAGATAAATAAATAAATACATAGATAGACGGACTGATTGTTCTTTAGCGCAGGAAGAAAAGAATTCTTTATTATGACATAAAGCGCTATGCAAGTTTTTCCTGCTACACTCTCTGCTCTGTCTCTCCCTACCCGATCAATTTCTCTCTCTCTCTTTCTCTCTCTCTCTCTCTCTCTCTCTCTCTCTCTCTCTCTCTCTCTCTCTCTCTCTCACTCTCACCTCGTTCTTCCCCTCGTTCACATCTTTCTTCTTTTTTTCCTTTTTTATCTATGTTTTTACTCGGTTTCCTTTATTACCCTTTTTTCCTTCTCTCCCTCTTTTTCTCACCTCACAGGAAATAAAAAAAAAATAAGGCCAAAGTTTGCTGAGTCAGTCCTGTAGAACTGGTTCAGATATAAACAGTTTGGGGCCGTTCCCTGCTGCACACACGTCGTATCGTTGTCCAACAACACCGATATAGCCTACATCTAGCTGCCTTCTTCAATAGTAGTTCTGCTTTTGGTATCAATATCGAGTAAATAGATTCATTGGTTCTATCACTTAGACTGTACTTATCAGTAACAACTTCAAAAGTTTAGATTTACATCTGTACAAATCAGACGTATGCATGGTTTCTATAGTTTGAAATCTGTTTAAGATAGAAATTTCTAATTCAGTTCCCTCTCTTGTGTCAGTGTTATAATTTGAGCTTTTATTCAAGTCTCAGCTCTATAGATATAGATCTACATAGAACTTGACATCCGCTTTGCCAGTTTTCTATTTCCTACCTTTTTAAACCTCAGTTCGTGGACGATTGTAACAAAGACAGCTGCCAGGTAAGATATAAGACTAACTCGAAATATTTCAATTGATATTCAGTTTGAAACTGTCTAGGTCTTTACCTTGCCTTAAAAGTTTAAGGTGGATCCATATAGATCCTGATATATCCTAGTGTAACCTATGAGAAGAAATAACATAGGTTTTGTGGTCTAGATCTAGACAATAGATTAGTATCATAACTTTTTTTGTCAGATCAGACGCTTGCTTTGTTACAGTACTTTTCAGTCTTTATAGTATATTATCCTCTCACTATTGCTATAGCGTAGTGTAGATCTATATATATATTAAAATTTGTTTTCTTCCACAGATCATTCTGAGAAAAAAAAAAAACTATTTACATGCGAGGCAGTATTGTTGGTAGTTAAATTTATTTTTCTCTCAGAACTTAAGTTAGGAGAAAACACATTACGAAGGGAAGCAACAATCAGAGTACCAGGCAGCTGAAGCTGAATTTAGTTTCCTCCCATAGATTTATCTCGGTAAACTGAAATGGTCTGCTTTAATAGTATATTTTTCAAAATGTTAAAAACAATCTTTGCTTATAATATTTTGGTCGCGTTTCGTTTCACATAAGCCAAGTATTTAATAAATATCAGTTTGATAGGCTATCCGAGAAAAAAGAGATGCATATAACAAAATAATAAGCAGAGGTTCTCAACTTGCCTCAATGTGACATCTCTGGTTTTTTAATGTGGCCCTTATTTTCTTCTTTGCTTTGTGGTGGACTACGATTGTTTTTGTGTTGTTTGAAGAAATGGAAACATGCAGACCCTATCTAAGATTAGGATTAACTTTAAATCTAAATTTCCGCCAAAATGGACATGATCTGTTTTTGTGTTGTTTGAAGAAATGGAAACATGCAGACCCTATCTAAGATTAGGACTAACTTTAAATCTAAATTTCCGCCAAAATGGACATGATCTGTTTTTGTGTTGTTTGAAGAAATGGAAACATGCAGACCCTATCTAAGATTAGGACTAACTTTAAATCTAAATTTCCGCCAAAATGGACATGATCTGTTTTCCCCTTGCACCCTTCAATTATTTTCCAAACTCTTTTCGGCTTATGTTGAAATCCTATTCTGTTGTAGGAAACAATATTTTTTTTTTATTTATTTCCATTCTTACTCTTTAGGCTGTTCAACACATAGTTTCACTAATTACAAAACAAAATCATAAAGAAAAAATATATTTTAAACTTAAACAATAAACCACATGAAACGATAGATACGTTTACCGGTCCCTAAAAAGTAATATAGCTCTAATGCATTCTTTATCTGATATAAGCAGATGTATACTTTTCAGTGCTTTCAAAATACGTCTTGGAATTAGAATCATAAAATTCATCAGAAGAACCGATCTCATTCTGTTTATTCTTGCTCTAAACGTTGTGCTATTTAATTATATTAATTGTTTGCTACAAGTTAATTTAATACATGTCTTCGCTTTGGGTGTTTAACCATGCTTAGGTATTTATCAAATCACAAAAGTCACCACAGACTTTTAATATGTATATATATATACAGAGAAAAAGAGAGAGAGAGAGAGAGAGAGAGAGAGAGAGAGAGAGAGCAAACAGAGAGAAGGAGCTATAGTGCAGAGAAAGAAAAATAAGAGAAAAATATAAAAGGAGGAAAAGACAGGTAATAACTAAAAAGAAGTGAGGAAATAACAAAATGAGAGAGTTGGTGGGAAAAACAAGAAAAGGAAGAGAACAAGACCAAAGAGATAACGTGTGCCAGGGATATATATATATATATATATATATATATATATATATATATATAGAGAGAGAGAGAGAGAGAGAGAGAGAGAGAGACACACAGAGAGAGACAGACAGAGAGACAGAGAGACAGAGAGAGCGAGTGAGCACAATTTACTTTAAAGTTTAACACAAATAGAGGCGAACATAGGTTTAAAAAAAAACTAGTTGAACGAGATCCCCTCACTGTCTCTCTCTCTGTCCCTCTCTTTATCTCTTTGTACCAACGTCTCTGTCCCCTTCCTTCTCTCTATCCATGTCTATCTTCACCTGTGTCACCCTCTCTCCCTATCTCTCTCTGCCAACCTCTCTCTATCCATGTCTATCTCCACCTGTGTCACCCTCTCTCCATATCTCTCTCTGCCAACCTCTCTCTATCCATGTCTATCTCCACCTGTGTCACCCTCTCTCCCTATCTCTCTCTGCCACCCTCTCTCTATACATGTCTATCTCCACCTGTGTGACCCTCTCTCCATATCTCTCTCTGCCAGCCTCTCTCTATCTATGTCTATCTCCACCTGTGTCACCCTCTCTCCCTATCTCTCTCTCTGCCAACATCTCTCTCTATCCATGTTTATCTCTACCTGTGTCACCCTCTCTCCCTATATTTCTCTGCCACCCTCTCTCTATCCTTTTCTATCTCCACCTGTGTCACCCTCTCTCTCCCTATCTCTCTCTGCTAATCTCTCTCTATCTATGTCTATTTTTACCTGTGTCACCCTCTCTCCCTATCTCTCTCTTCCAACCTCTCTCTCTATACATGTCTATCTTCACCTTCGTGTCACACTCTCTTCATATCTCTCTCTGCCAGCCTCTCTCTATAAATGTCTATCTCCACCTGTGTCACCCTCTCTCCCTATCTCTCTCTGCCAACCTCTCTCTATTTATGTCTATCTACCTCCGTGTCTCACTCTCTTCCTCTCTCTCTCCGCCAACCTCTCTCTATTCATGTCTATCTACCTCCGTGTCACCCTCTCTTCCTATCTCTCTCCGCCAACCTCTCCTCTCCGTCTCTCTTTATTCCATGTCTATCTCCACCTGGTGTCACCCTCTCTCCCTATCTCTTACTCTGCCAACCTCTCTCTATTCATGTCTATCTCCACCTCCATGTCACCCCTCTCTCCCTATCTCTCTCTGCCAACCTCTCTCTCTATCCATGTCTATCT
>JAWDGP010003280.1:0-13298 GCA_033675545.1 Elysia crispata | reverse complement strand
TGTATTGCTGAGAGAAAGATTAATACCCACAGACACAGAAAAAGAGATGACACTAGTTTACAATGATAATGGTGGCAAAACAGGTGTAGGGGAAAAGATTAAAATCTGATTGCTGTGTTAGAGGAGAGAAAAGATAAAAAGGATCGGGATAAGGACAGAGACAGACATATGCATAAAGTTTGGATATAGCAAGACCAAAGACAGTATGGATAAATGTATTGAGGTACTGGGAAACACACATTATGACATGTTCATTTAATAGAAACAGATCTATATTAAGACAAGTTTAGTGTAGACAGGGAAGTAAGGCGTATAATTATTGGATAGAATTTTTTTTATGATGCAAAATGGGACTGCAAAAAGAGACAAGTAGGTGATGTTTGCAGGAGCTGATAATAGATGACGATGAGACTGGGATACAGTGAGAGTCACGCTTAAAACAAGAAACACAGAGTTATAGATAGCTAAGGATATATATCGTGCTCGGTGAGAGATCCAAAATATGTGATAGAGACCGTGGGATACATAAAAGAAAGTGACAAAAGGATAACATCAATCAGATTCAGAACAATTCAAAACTCCTAGGACAGATAGAAATCGGAATAAAAGAAAAGGACCTGAATACAGATAATATTAATAGGCTTATACAGAAAAGGAATGATTGAGCAAACTAAGTGGATATGTTACATGATATGGCTATGTAGTTATAGGAATACATTTCATGGGCATTTCAGAATGATAAATGGACTCAGCCAGTGCTCTCCCTTCCATTGTCCCCTCTCCCTCTCTTTCTTTCAAATTTCATTCTTATCAACGCTTTTGCTCTTACTTTCATTTTCCAGTGGTCTATCTTTTTATTGTTTTTTTTTTCTTTCAAGTAATCATTTATACCAAATGTTGGCGCAAATTCTACTTTTCTAGAGGGGCTTTAGAAGAAGTAAAATTAAACTGTAAAAGATGTGTGGTCTTCTGGTTGTTCTCTCCCTTCTTTGGTGCACACTTTTCTTAGGAAGATGGGGGCCAATTGTAAAAGAGGAAAGTAATCAAACAAAAAGCGAGACAATCGGCTAACCTAGCAAGCTGGAGGTGAAATTAGCATTCTTTGATCCCACTGAACATGGTTTAAAAGCCAGGATTCTCTGGCGTTATTATTGTGGTGTTAGACAAACAGACAAAACAATAGGGAGACACTCTTTGTGTCTCTTACAACTTCAGGTATGTGTGAAATGTGCCATCCTTGTTGCTTGTGGAATAAAGCTTCTGTCCTAGTTTAACTGCCAATGGGTATGGTGGAGTTGGGGTCTCTTGCATATAAGGTTTCAGTGAGTGTGATATTTTGGTGTTGTGTTCATATTTCTGATTTTGCATATTGTGATTGTGGCGTTATAATCCTTTCTTTTCATTAGCGTTGGAGTATGGAGATGGTCAAGTTTGTTGTGGATTTGTGTGTCTTTCCGGTGAAATCAGGAAGTCACGATTTTCATATGGTACTGGTTGGCTAATAATGGTTGCCTGAGCCGGTGGTGGGCAAAAGAAAAGGAACAATTTATTTCAAATTGTGTGTCGGTGGGTGGTGCGTGTTCAAAAATGATTATGGCACAATGTTCTCGGATAGTATCTCCAATTTTCCCGAAGAGCAATTGCTCCTGCAAATGTTCAATCTGGGATGTAGGTATATTTTTCATGTTTCAGTTCCATCTTAATCGAAGATTAAAAATTACGGTTAATCGACATCTATCTCTATTCTCTTTTTATTCTCATCCAGATTGATCAGATGGATATTACATAAAAATTACATACATACACATAACACATGTCCATTTCATAAATCACTATAAAAAATCTATAATTCCACCTTCCTACCATCGGCATCACTAATTAATTAATTCTCACCACTTACCACTCACTACTACTAATTAATTATCATCACTATCATCATCATCATCAATACTACTGATTAATTACCATTAATACTACTACTTCTTTACTAGCTACTACTTCTGTCACTACTACTACTACTACTACTGCTACTGTTACTACTACTACTACTACTAGCTACTACTTTCATTATTACTACAACAACAACAACAACTACTGTTACTACTACTACTACTACTACTACTACTACTACTACTACTACTACTACTACTACTACTACTACTACTACTACTATTACTACCTAATTACTATTACTATTACTACTACTACTTACTACTACTACTACTACTACTACTACTACTACTACTACTACTACTACTGACTAAATAACTACTGTTGCTGTTGCTGTTGGTGTTGAAGTTGCTACTACTACTACTACTACTACTACTACTACTACTACTACTACTACTACTACTACTACTACTACTAAGCGCTACTACTACTACTGCTACTACTACTACTACTACTACTACTGCAACTACTTACCACGCTATTATATATCTTCTTCTATATCAAACTACTGTGTGATTATAATAATTTCTAGTATACCTACATGCCTTTTCTTTTTTCTTCTCTAGCAATAATTTGATATCGTATTCGTGAAATACATAGGAAAATGTTCAACTATATTTATGTATGTCTTCCTGACAAATTATCAACCCGAATATAATGTATTACTCTCACCATTATATATGTTAACAGTTCTTAGAAAGTCTTTAAAAGTCGTTAGTGTCGAGGGTTTTTTTTTTTATGTCCATATTTATTTAGAAAAAAATATTTGCATTATTTATACAGAGGGAGTCGTTTTTAATTTCTCATCACTGTATTTTTTTTTAATACAATTTCTCACCATCTCAAGTTTTACTTTTCTATCATTCTTTATTTTCTGCTTCCTCTCAGATCTTTCCCTCATCTACCCCCTTTTATTCTCTCTCTTCTCCTCCAGTCTGTCTATCTGTCTCTCTGTCTCTGTCTCTGTCTCTGTGTCTGTCTGTCTGTGTGTGTGTCTGTGTGTCTGTCTGTGTGTCTGTCTGTCTCTCTCTCTCTCTCTCTCTCTCTCTCTCTCTCTCTCTCTCTCTCTCTCTTACTCTTTTCTTTCTCTGTCTTTTACACATTCTCTTTTATGTATTACTTTGTGGTGGTTTATCCTCACTTTTTCACTTCTCCTATTCTTCCTAATTTCTGTATTCTATATTTCAAAATATATGCATAATTATGCGCTTTCTCTCTCTATCTCTCTCTCTTCCTCCCTCTCTTACTGTCTCTCTCTCTCTCTCTCTTCTCTCCTTCTGTCTCTGTCTGTCTGTGTGTCTGTCTGTCTGTTTGTCTGTCTGTCTGTCTCTCTCTCTCTCTCTCTCTCTCTCTCTCTCTCTCTCTCTCTCTCTCTCTCTCTCTCTCTCTCTCTCTCTCTCTCTCTCTCTCTCTCTCTCTCTCTCTCTCTCTACCTCTTTCATCTTTCTTTCTCTGTCCCCTCATACTTTTCTTTTTATATATTACTTAATCCTTTGGTTTTGCCTCACTTGTTCACTCTTTTCTTTTATCATTCCTCTCATTTTTCGGATTGTATGTTTCTGCATATACAATTATTCGCCTTCTATTTCTCTCCCCCCCCCACACACACACACCTTCTTTCTCACTCTCTTTTATCTGTCTGTCTGTGTCACAAATTGCCACACTGCTGCAGCTTCCATACGTGCAAATCACATAAGTGGCAAAATATGACTTCCCAAAGTTCAAGAGTAGGCCAGGGTACTAAGCAAATTTGAAGTTTGAGATATTAAAAGGACATCTGACGACACGCACTAGGATGCACTCGACAACAAGTTTTGTTAGATGAATAATGGAATATAAGAATATTTATTGATTATTGATATTGGTAGGTGTTTGTGTGCCAGAGCAAGGCGTGTGATGTTTGCTTTGGAAAGTAAGTTACAACGACAATATAAGAAGAATACAATAAAGCTTCAAGTCTGATGCTCGTTAATCTTTACAATAATCATATATAAAGTACGATGTGATGATTTTAACATTAAAAGAAGTTACAACTAATCTGGGGAAGTTGTTACAATCATTTGACAATAACTGATTACTTAACTAAAATAATAAAGATAATAAAGAAGACAGAAATCAGACAGGACAGTTCTAAAAGATGGGCGCCCTTACCTTACTACTTAGAGAGAAGGACAGAAAGCGAGATGAAAATCCATATGGTTCTGTACAGTCTTGAACATATATCATTAATGTCCTCTTGAACAACTCTTAATTAAAGTGTTCTTTGATTGACTTTAGTTGTAATGTTCTTGTTCCTAGACAGGACTTGAGACTTATGGAGACTCAGGCTTCAGCATCAGCTACAGTATAATCCAGAAAGTTGAGTTTTCAGAAAATGCACAGGTCAGAGTGTCCAGTGCGGTTTTTTATACTTTATTGTTTGTTAGCATAGAAATAGAAACACTCACTGCAGTGTGGTTGAGAAATCATTTCATAAATTACGCTCATTTATAAATTACGTTTTGGCGATAGCTTTTAAACTTTATTTTAATGTTCTGAGAACAGGCTTTCTTCTCATATTAAAACAGCAATCTGCTTGAAACTTTGCTTCAACGGCAAATGAAGACCAGGAACCAGGTCCCCGTACTACTACTAGCCAGTCAAGGTCACTTTGTTAAATCTTTTTGTTTTGCCTTTTCAGGACTTTAGGCCCTGCGCCGACCGGCTTTATTCTCCTAAATAAAATAGAGTTGAAAAATATTTAAAAGTAAGCAAGAGACATAGTATTAACATTAAGATGCTTACACAACATTCCACATGGTTTATATTACGAAGTAGGAATACTCGGTACTTTCCTTTAAAGTTAGCCACTACAAGAGCTATAAGATAAAACAGATTTATTAAATGAACTTGGAGCCTCGTGGCTTTACCAGTTAACGAACTAGCACGTTCGAAGAATTCGAATATTATAAAATGCGAATCAATACTACTCTCAATGCACGAAGGAGAAACTTAAGAATATGTAAAATTATCAATCACCAAATAATTCAGAGCCACAAATAGAAGTCGGACTTCACCCAGAGTCCGCAATGGGGAACTTCACGACTCGAAACGAAATTAATGATGAAGGGAAGAGAGCACAAGCATAGTGCGACTTGTCTCCTTCACTGCTTCAACTCGGACTGAAGATTTGTACTAGAACGCTAGTATAAGACGCGTACTTTTCCCAAACGCATGTTGACCATTTTCCCACACTGTCGGTGTCAGACAAAAGTTAGATGAATTGTCTATATCAGCTTACCCTGGGAGATGGGAATCTTCCCTATATGACATCCATATGAGGATTCTTGACGCCTCTATAGATTCTATCGCAAACTAAACTATTAGTTCATCGACATGCCTGAGAAGCTCCAGACATATCGCCACTTGAGACTTTACCCCACAGTGGTATCATGCAGCGCCTCCACGTCTACTTCATGTAAGGTTATACCTTAATTTTGATCCGTCTACCAGATTGGTTTAGTGGCTAGGATACTATGGTCTAAGATTTCCGACCAGACACTTGAGAGGAGCATTTTGTTATATACACAAGGCATCTACGCGTGTTTCTATACAAGTGAATATACAGTAGCGCTTTGTGACAGTCTGTCTCTCTTCATCTCTTTTTCTTGCTCTGCCTCTCTCTTTACACGCCTGTCTGTCTGTCTCTTTAGCGATCTCTCTCTATCTCTCTCCCTCTTTCTCTTTCTCTGTCCCTCACACTTTCTTTATATATTACTTCGTTGTGGTTTTTCCCCTTTTTCATTACTTCTTTCATTCCTCCCAATTTCGTATTCTATCTTTCTGCATATATGCATAATACTGCATCTTCCATCTCTCTCCCTCCCTCCCGGTTCTCTCGCTCTCTCTCTATCTCTCTCTCTCTGTCTTTCTCTCTCTCTCTCTCTCTCTCTCTCTCTCTCTCTCTCTCTCTCTCTGTCTTTCTCTCTCTTTGTCCTCCTGTATGTTTGTCTGTCTGTCTGTCTGTCTGTCTGTCTGTCTGTCTCTTTATATATATATATATATATAAATATATATATATATATATATATATATATATATATATATCTTTTACTGATATTTTGTTAATGTTATTGTTTGTGTTTGTACTTTTATTATTGTTGTTATCCACTTCGAGGGTTTCACACAGAGTTGAAAAGCGTCACAAATCTATAAAATTATAACGTTTAGAAGCATTGCTAGTAGTCATTTCAGAGGTATTACGCGATATCAAAGAAGGTTTAGTGATTTTTAAATACAAACTTTTCAAATTCAATGATGATGCTAATTATGTTAAGAGCGCATTATGTTGTAAAAGTAGGTAAAATCAAGGATGGTA
Source organism: Elysia crispata (assembly GCA_033675545.1). Lineage (NCBI taxonomy): Eukaryota > Metazoa > Mollusca > Gastropoda > Plakobranchidae > Elysia > Elysia crispata. The sequence goes on along the minus strand of JAWDGP010003280.1, from coordinate 6,991 downwards.
GCGAAGTGCAAACGATATTTGCCAATACAAAAGATTAGCAACAATAAATAGTATATTTAAGATTTTTGTTACTTGTAATAACTATCTAGATAATGTACCCTCTATATAATAATTAATAGGGATATCTAAATTTTATCTAATTTAGAAAATATGGTTCAATTCCTTGCAAAGGACCCAAAGTTTCTTCAAATAATTATTTATGCTTAATTAAGATTTAAATCATAATCCATAATAAACTTTTCATTATAACGTCACAAATATATATATATATAGTTTGAAGATAAAGTGGAATAATTAATGAGAGTGCTCAACTGTGGGAGTTAATACATAAATATAGAAGATCTTACCTTCTAAATTTCCATGCATATATGCATGTATGCATGGAAATTTAAGGTACAAGATCTTCTATATTTATATATATATATATATATATATATATATATATATATATATAGTTATATGACAAAATAAAAATCCAACAATATTTTAGATTTTTAATATTTATTCTATTGAATTCCCCCCTTCTATTTAATACAAAACAAAACAATAAGTTTAAGAAACTACTCTAACTTAATAAATATATTCATGAAGTGAGATTGTAAATTATTTCATACTATATTATCACTATACAATCTATACCATTACATTTTAGCTCTTGGTGATCCTTCCTTTCTTTTTACATTTTGCACATTCCATATCGTCTTCTCCCATACACACACACACAAGGTCTTGTCTGTCATTGAATCTCCTATCCCCCTGCGCTGTATCTGTTCCTCTGTTATCTTTACTTTTCATTTTCTTTCAATGACTTGAATTTATGGGTTTTATAAAATTGTCTTGAAGTTCACAGAATAGAGTTTCTAGTCTTGACCAATCAGTTCTAGTGGCTGATTTGGATTTGATTTCTTTTCAATGTTTCTTTCATTTAGCATATGAAACTGAAGTAGCAAACTGTTTCAATTTTATATCGCAGTTATTGTGAGCAATATTTTCATTAAAATTGAAATTAGGAGATCTGGGTTATAATGTTTCTTTCACTTAGAATGTGAAACTGAAGTAGCAAACTGTCCCTACTTTATGTCACAGTTATTGCGGCAATATTTTCATAAGAAAAATGAAGTTAGGAGATTTTGGTTATAATGTTTCTTTCACTTAGAATGTGAAATTGAAATAGAAAACTATTTTTATTTTTTATTTTTTTTTTAATTTTTTTTTTAAAAATTTTTTTGGTTATTGCGGGTAATATTTTTTCTCTCCCGAATTACTGATATTAAGATGTAAGATCTCCTGCCATCTTTCTCCCGTAAAATTGTAATGAAAAAGAGGACGAACCCTCGTGTGTGCTAGTATTTATAGTGCTAAGGCTAAGCTTGCCTACATTCACACTGTCTTGCCTTCCTTCTAAGCCTTCCAGCCTCTCTCTCACTGCTCGTGAACTTTCTGGCCTGACACATTTTATGCTATGTTAATCTCACTCACATTACTGATATGAATAGGGACTCATCAACTACTAATAGCACCAGCATTTTTTTTTTACTAAACAGCACAATGCTCCGTAGGTTGGTATGGTCCCACCTGCCAGTACCAGTGTCACTGTGCTGGGTCTGCCCCGTGTTATAAACACGATGGTTCCTGTAGCTCAGGCTGTGAAATCGGCTGGTTTGGATCTGCCTGTCAATATGGTGAACTTTTGTTGTTGTTGAAAATTGTCACCTATAAGTCCGGTCCATATCGATTAGATATTGCTCGGAAAAACATTAAATAATGTACTTTACTCATCTACATCTAGATCTTTCTCAACGATCCAGAAAGTTATATAGGAATTGTTTTGAGAAAAACTTCTTTGTGAGACTATATAGCTGTCTACCTATTAGGGCATAAATGAAAATTGTTAATAGGAAAAAAAAGATCTGTATAAAGATAGATTTTACAAGCGAAACAAAAGCTAACCATTGTTATTGCCATAGAAGTAAGGAAAAGTCGGTTTCGTTCAAATAAAATATTAAATTCTCTCAGCCCAGGTCAACAGAAATCTCTTTTTTAATGTTTCAAACAAACCTTTCGTATTTTCTTAATATGAGGGAGAAAGGAACACAAGTGTTAGGATTATGTATCGTGCAATTAGTGTACCGGGATAATCCTAAGTCAGGCAAAATCACACAGCTGGTAGTGACATCGACATGTTTAGAAGACATGAAGAACACTTCATTGCAGCTATTATTATTGAAACAGACTATATAGATATTTGTAAACATGAAACCAGGATTGAGAAGGTAAATGTCTAAAAAGTTGAGTAGGGAGCAGTTTCTTTAGTTACTTTCCCCATAAAACTATCAATAAAGACAAAAAACTATAATAGGTGAATAACAACTTTCACCGGCCATCATTCGTTCAATACATAAAAATAGAAATAATCATTTCTGAGTTTTTCCACTTTAGTTTAACACTGACATTGGCAATAATTTTATCCTATTTTGTGTTTGCAAAAACGAAATTGACTCTTCTATTTTAAAAGTCTATATTTATAAAAAAAAACCTGAGATAAACTAATTTCCTTAATTTTAATTTAAAAATAATAATTTGTTCGACCCCAATGTGTAACTAAATCAGAAACCAATGAAAATGTCAGACATTTACATTACGTGGTATCGCAGCGTTATTTACGTCCATCTAGTTATAAACCATTGTGTTAGCCAAATCAATCAGATAAAGATAAATCTAGCACGAATAAACACATCTTTATTATAGATCTTTTTATCTGCACTAATATTTTCAATTTTGCTGAAATCAACACCAAAATGTATATTAAAGATACTTTTTTTATATATAATTTTGGTTTTTGTCACTGTCTGCATAACAATCATGGGTGTTATCAATCTATATAATTATATGCAAACGTTCATATCATTTGAAAATTACAATTATGTTTTAATGATTGTTAAAAATCGAGTTATAGAAGACATAAATAAATTTAACACACCTTCTATAAACCATTGTTAGTTAATCGAAATACTTCTGTATTGGCGAGATAATAGGCCTATATTCATTATGCTTCTATCATCTCTTTCAGAATCAATAGGATTCACAGTTTTGGGAAACTCAAAACTTGATTGGTTGACGGACCAGAACGACACGACTTGTAACGATGATAAAGAGACTCCGGTCTATTTGGCACTGAAACCACCAATTCCTCTAGGATGGAGCCGAATTGTAGTCGACAGTCCAGGTATTTTGAATGGACCCCACATCTTTTACTTGCAGATAGAAAACAATGGTGTTTGTTCTTTCATCAGATTTACGGAAGGTTAAAATAATTAAAGGATAAGTTGGACTTTTTATTTTTACTTTCTACAGTTTGATCCCGTCTAAGTATCCTGACAATATCAATCCAAAACGAAAAAAAAATTGGAACAAATATGTATATGATCTCAAAGTATTTCTTCCATAGCTCTAAAAGTTGTAAAACATAGAAGAGTACCGTTTTCCTTATTTTTTGTCAATATCACGGATACGGAGAAACGACATATTCGATCCTAACTTCATTTAGCTTTCGAGAACAACATAATGTATTAAGAGCATACATGCATACGTAGAAACACACTGAGAGATTTAGAGAAAGAAAATTAATGATGTTTTATATCAGAAGATGAAAATATAGATAGAGATATAGATAGATGGATAGATAGATAGTTAGATACCATAAAGAAAGAGTAGATAGAGAAAGAGAGACAGAGAAAAAGAGGAACAGAGAATGACAACGAGAAACAGATTCAGAGGCAGAGAGAGACAGAGTGAGAGAAAGAAAGAAAAAGAGAGACACAGAGTGTGACTGTGTGAGAGAGAAAGAGATAGTGAGTAAAATGGAGAGATACAAGGTGAGATGGATAGATAGAAAGATAGATAGATCGATAGAGAGAGGAAGAGAGAGAGAGAGGGAGAGAGTCTTTTTATAATGTGCCACTCTAAAGTTTTCTCGGTTTAGAAAACACGATGTACTTTCTTAGTAGTCGTAATTTGGATAGAGAGAACGGTTTATATGATGTTAATACACTGCAAGCAGAAACAAAAATGTAATGGGTTGTTTTTTTCAATATCTATATTTATAAATATAAATAAAATTGGCGAGACAAGAACATTCGCCCATCCACAGCTGGTGTCTGATGTGAAGAACCAAATAAGTATAAAAGTTCTGAGGCTACCACACTTTTGCTCTGAAATAGGCAAGTGCCACTTGGGGAAAGAAAAAAAAATATCAATAACCCTCCTTGAAATGTGGAAGTACTTTTATAAGGTTCTGTTTGTTGGACAAAGCTCATTTTCTCTAACTATATAACCAAACACTTTGTCCAATTGGATTTTCTCATTGTGTCCATTCTAGGTTTCTATCAATAAAAAAAAATGGTAAATGGAAATTATAATACCATTTACGTTTATACTGCCGTACTTTGACAAAACACCTTTAATGTAAAAACCTTGATCTGAGAAAAATCCGATTTAGTTTGTTTCACAAATTATAGCTAAGATTTTAATCAGATTTTTTTTTTTTTCATCACAAATAGATAAAAAAGGGCTTGGTCTGATTTCAAGTTACATACTTAGTATTAAACTGACTTACTGACTTATTGCCGTGTCGCATCCCAGTTCACCGTCTGTGACGCTTCGGCAGCTTTCTCTATCCTCGCAGAGACTTAGTATTAAAGTTTGAAAATAAAGGTATTAGAACCTTAAAGGCGTTTTATCATAGTATTTTTATCACAATAAACCAGAGGTTCTTTGACAAAACGCTTTACCACCACTTTGAGAGTTGAAATTACGCCTTTAGCACCCGTCCTTACTTTAACAAAACACCTTTACTAGTCAAAACCTCATCACATTCTTCTATCTCTCTGTCTATAAACACTTTAATATGCAGTAGAGGACAATTTGATGACTTTATTTTCTTTATTGGTTATACAAAAGAGCGACAGTGGACTAAGAAATAGCATATAAAGGAAGACATGATGAATAAATATGTTCACAGAAAGATATGGTGTTTCCAAAGAATATATAATGTACATATAAGATTACATATTTAAAGCATTCGCTAAACTGGAATTGTGGTAAATAATGAAAAGAAAGGTAAAGGAGGGCATTAAATCAAACATATTAAGAGCGTCCAGGAAAATACTAACTCGAATAAAAAGAAGACGGACATTAATTTAGAGATAACGCACGTTTAGGGAGAGTGTATGGAGAGACATAAAAAGAAATATAATGTAAACATTCAAATAAAATACATGTATGACTAGTCCAAAACACTATTTACAACAGTCTATTAAAAATCTTCTGTGATGTTGATTTCCGTGAGGTCGGCGACTTGGTTGTCTGTTTGGATGGTATTCCAAAAGGCACGTTTTGGTTCGGGCATGAGGCGTTGAAGTGACTCAATGATTTTCATTTTCTTCCACTCCGGTATTCCTCGAGGTTTTGATTGGATCTGTGGTATGTTCGAACCAGAATCAATATCTCTTTGGGTCTTTTTCATCAGAAAGTCACACTTTTCAAAAACGTCATCATCGTGTAATAATTTTAAAAAAGATTCTTTGAGCCTGCTTGAAATTGAGCCTCTTGAATTTGCTTAAGGTATGGTATCTTTACAGTTTTTCCTCCACTGACACGTTTGTCCCACTCGACGAAATCATGGTACTGCATTTCTACATTTTATGGAGCACCACCACATGTCTGAACAACCGTCACAAAATTGAGAAACTTGTAGACATTCTTCCTCCGGCGCATATTGTTTTCCACCAGTCCATGAAATGAATCAGCTGACAGGAAAGTGTGACCCGTTTCGAGATACTTAAATGTCACTGTCTGTGGTAGGACACCTGCATTGCTATTGATGTACCTGGTAATTGACGTGAATAAAGTCCAGTTTTTTATTTTGAGCTGAGCAATTGTTGAACCAGATCACAATGTCTTTGGCTTTAGGCCATCATTGAAATTGCCTTGATGAAGGCAGATGTAACGCCAGCAGCAGAGCGACCAGATATACCCTCATGCCACAAAATGGACATCACTTGTGCTGATCACCTTAAGGTGTGAATGTTTCGTGATATGCCACAAGCCGGTTGACGAAGACACAAGATTTGACACCGGGCATTGATGGTAGCATAATTACCTTTTGCATGTCAGCCGCCACGTAAATCGTTGTCCCATCATCCGGATCTTCCTCTGCGTCTTTTTTATAGTAGATACGACCACTAACGTAATTTCTGCATAACTTTTAAAGAATGTAGTCGTTACGAGTTCACACTGTAAATTTGATAAGTTGTAAAGTATCTTCCAATCAAATAAATATCCACTTACCTAGCTATCAGGTCTTTGAACAGATGTTTAAATTTTTTTTCAGGATTCATAGCGAAGCAATTGTTGAATATCTAGAGCCGTTTCACTGCAGTTTTATACTAAAATGATTTTGGATTCTTCAGTGATGTCCATTTAATAGAGAAGGCAGGGCATGCTTTTTGCTGGATTTAAATAGGCCTAATTTTTTTAAAGGATGTCAGAGGTAAAAGCGAATGTCGAGGATTGACTTGTGATTGATCTCATAAGACAGTGACTAAAAACAATTCATGCGATAAATGAAAGGGTGGTTCATGACCCGGAGTAAACCTCATTTTCTTGAAAAAAAATGATAATTAGGCGTTTTGTGAAAGCACAGGGGCACCCCATTTCCTGTAACGGCAATGGCTTACACCTTTAGCTTTAGATTAAAGGCGTTCTGTCGAAGTAAAGGTGTTTTGTGAAAGTATTGAGGCATGCCTTAAGACTAAGGAGAACATTTTTTACGTTAAAATATTCAATTTTATTCAAATTCAGCAGAGATTTTTTTCCAGGCCTTAGATTTTGCTATAAGAAGATAGAGAACGAAAATATCTATTGAGTTAAATAATACAAAAAATTTTCGGGCCAAAACTGTCTAAGAGCGTTTTTTGTCCAAAGTACGGCA
>JAWDGP010003277.1:5000-20136 GCA_033675545.1 Elysia crispata | reverse complement strand
ATAGGAGAACAAGAGACCAGGGTGATGGGAGAACAAGAGACCAGGGTGATGTGGAGAACAAGAGACCAGGGTGATGGGAGAACAAGAGACCAGGGTAGATGGGAGAACAAGGAGACAAGGGTGATGGGAGAACAAGAGACCAGGGGTGTGATGGGAGAACAAGAGACTCAGAGTGATGGGAGAACAAGAGACCAGTGGGTGATGGGAGAACAAGAGACTCCAGAGTGATGGGAGAACAAGACACCAGGGTGATGGGAGAACAAGAGACCAGGGTGATGGGAGAACAAGACACCAGGGTGATGGGAGAACAAGAGACCAGAGTGATGTGAGAACAAGACACCAGGGTGATGGGAGAACAAGAGACCAGGGTGATGGGAGAACAAGAGACCAGGGTGATGGGAGAACAAGAGACCAGGGTGATGGGAGAACAAGAGACCAGGGTGATGGGAGAACAAGACACCAGGGTGATGGGAGAACAAGAGACCAGAGTGATGGGAGAACAAGAGACCAGGGTGATGGGAGAACAAGAGAGACAAGGGTGATGGGAGAACAAGAGACCAGGGTGATGGGAGAACAAGACACCAGGGTGATGGGAGAACAAGAGACCAGAGTGATGGGAGAACAAGAGACCAGGGTGATGGGAGAACAAGAGACCAGAGTGATGGGAGAACAAGACACCAGGGTGATGGGAGAACAAGACACCAGGGTGATGGGAGAACAAGAGACCAGGGTGATTGGAGAACAAGAGACCAGGGTGATGGGAGAACAAGACACCAGGGTGATGGGAGAACAAGAGACCAGAGTGATGGGAGAACAAGACACCAGGGTGATGGGAGAACAAGAGACCAGAGTGATGGGAGAACAAGACACCAGGGTGATGGGAGAACAAGACACCAGGGTGATGGGAGAACAAGAGAGACCAGGGTGATGGGAGAACAAGAGACCAGGGTGATGGGAGAACAAGACACCAGGGTGATGGGAGAACAAGAGACCAGAGTGATGGGAGAACAAGAGACCAGGGTGATGGGAGAACAAGAGACCAGAGTGATGGGAGAACAAGACACCAGGGTGATGGGAGAACAAGACACCAGGGTGATGGGAGAACAAGAGACCAGGGTGATTGGAGAACAAGAGACCAGGGTGATGGGAGAACAAGACACCAGGGTGATGGGAGAACAAGAGACCAGGGTGATGGGAGAACAAGACACCAGGGTGATGGGAGAACAAGAGACCAGGGTGATTGGAGAACAAGAGACCAGGGTGATGGGAGAACAAGACACCAGGGTGATGGGAGAACAAGACACCAGGGTGATGGGAGAACAAGACACCAGGGTGATGGGAGAACAAGACACCAGGGTGATTGGAGAACAAGAGACCAGGGTGATGGGAGAACAAGACACCAGGGTGATGGGAGAACAAGAGACCAGGGTGATGGGAAAACAACAGACCAGGGTGATGGGAGAACAAGAGACCAGGGTGATGGGAGAACAAGACACCAGGGTGATGGGAGAACAAGAGAGACCAGGGTGATGGGAGAACAAGACACCAGGGTGATGGGAGAACAATACACCAGGGTGATGGGAGAACAAGAGACCAGAGTGATGGGAGAACAAGACACCAGGGTGATGGGAGAACAAGACACCAGGGTGATTGGAGAACAAGACACCAGGGTGATGGGAGAACAAGAGACCAGGGTGATGGGAGAACAAGAGAGACGGTAGAGGCGTGCAGTCTTTTAGAAGGAAAAATAGGAAAGGAGATAAAGAAGTTAATAGGGAACGAGGAAAACAGCGAATTTTGATGTAGATGAATCTATTATGGTTTGTCATTCCTTTTTTTTTCTCCCTTCGTAGGATAAATTATGTTTTTTGTATTAACCCTACCCCAATCATTAAGGGCACGAGAAAACACTAATCGAAAAAATTAATAACCTGTCACTGTTTGGCAGGAAACATTAGAGCTTGGAAGCTATCAAGTCAAACTTAGCCTAGGAAGCTTTAAAAATCGAATTTTCATTAACGCATAACCCAATCTGCACGCAAGGGAGAACTGGCCTGAGAGGGGAACAACGTTTGGCGCTGAACCAGGCCAACCTATTAGCACTGGTGCAGTTTGCTATGATTTCCATGATACACAGAGGACAATATTAATACGGTTTTGCTGATACCTTCTGAGGTCGAGTGTTTATGAAAGCCGCCATTAGTCTTTGAGAAAGCATTCGGATCTAAGTAGAGTGGTTAAAACGAAAAATTAAAAACAATGACAAAAGATTGGTGCTCAACGGACTAAAACTCAGCACCATCTATGGTTGAGTGAAAAAAAATGTTTTAAAATGTTGCAGTGCTGGTTTTGGACGCCCTACTAGAACTAAAGATTCAGTTTCTGTTAATTTTGGAATCAAGTGTAGAAGGTTTCAGGATGATATGAATATACAAATATTTTTATAGCGAGGTAATTTAAAATAATTATGACCTCGTAGAATTTGTCCCTCATCTTATGATCCCCCTTTCCCCTTTTTTCACCCCCTTATTTCCTCCTCCCCCTCTTTACATACACACGTACACACGTATACTACAGGTCACTCAAATTTCCAACAACCCGTACCAATTTTAGAAAAAAAAAACCAAAACGTTATGTAGATATCATGACTCATACCCTTATATGCCGTGGTTTTTTTTTTTTTTTCACAGTCCTTTGGAAAGGGGAAAAATTGTTCTGATCTGAAATGTCAAAACAATTCTCCCTGTAGCAGAACATAATTAAAAGCTTGAATTAAGTGGTATGATCCTATTTGATAGCTTGTTGTTAGCTATAATAGGCTTTACTCGAAAAGGTCACTGTTGAGGTCAGGCTCTAACCTGTTTCTGAGACTGATTAAATATTGGTTCTAGATTTCATCTGACCTCAACTATCGCAAACTGAACGCTCGTGTTTTTATTTTTGTTTGTGGTTGGAGGTTATATATATATATATATATATATATATATATATATATATATATATATATATATATATATATATATATATTATATTATTTTTAATCTTATTTTTCTTTAAGTTTTGCACTTATCAAGAATAATTTTTTCATGTCTTTTTGATTGTTGCAAAGTTTCTCTCAAGGTCAGAACAGTTTATTTTCGTTTAGAAAATCAATAAAAGTCTAGCGAGACGAGGTTTGCTTGTTAATGATGTAGGAAATTGTTTCTATGCTGGTTTGTTGGGCTCACTAATAGGAATGACTGGAGTTGATGAGTAAAAAGTTATCCTTTATGACCATTTAATAGATTTTCATTTCTGCAAACGTCTATCATAGAAGATCCTACCACAAGAAAAGGACAGTATTTGGCTGATCTAAGGGAGGTAATGAAACAAGATGATATGATTAAGTTATCAGTGCTTGGTTAAAACACAACTCAAGCGTGTAATCTCTTAATAATGGAGCTAGGTTGAAAAAAATGAGAATCATCTAACAGAAAACTAATCTTCTAGACCATTTTAACGCGTCAAATTTGGCATAACCTTGTAAATTGCCCGAAAGATTGGGGTGGTAATATTATTTTCACCAAAATAGTGGTTTGGTTTTTGTTTTAGAAAATTGTAGGAAGTATGTGATTAGTATTTATTAGAAGAAAAAGGTGAATTTGCGAACTGCTTTCTGTAAGCTCAGCTGGTCACAGATGGCAGGAATCAAACTGAATCTAGACCTACAATTTAGTGGGCGGCAGTTCAAAAACCGTGTGGAATAGATCTAGATCTACAAGCTATAAAGTGAGATCTAAGTAAAGAATCTTTTTTTTTAAATGTTGTTTCGACATAAATTCTAGATCTAGGGCCTAGATATTTACAGGAGCTAGACTCAAGCCAAAAGGTTAAGGTCTATATCTAGATAAATCTAGATTTTTCTTTGGGACTTGGAACTTCAACAGGATTTAAGGTCTAGAACTAGATCCTGTGTTAAGAATTAAAGAGATATCAAGATTCTAAATACGGTAGATAGGTGAAGGCATATGACTGGACCATGTAAACAAAAGGTTAGATATGAAGACCATTATTTTATAAGCCTATATAATACACGCACGAACCTCAGCTCCTCCAAATTGACACCAGGGTCCCGTTCATAGAGCAGTTTTTCATCCTGTATGTTTAATGAACGAACAGACCGAGGTCAGACAAACATGTGCATGACCTCTTTAATCTCCTCCTTAAAATTAGTACGGGCAGTTTTGTTTTATTTAATATTGTCTTGGCTTGGTTTTTTTTTTCTTAAACTATTTCATTAACATTATACATATTGTCCCACATTGTCCCAACCCTCGCCAACTCCCCTGCAAATCAATCTCCCCCCCCCCCCACACACACACACACAGACCCACATACACACTTTTTTTTTGTCTTTTCCTCTCATAGACATATGTCTGTTTAACAAAGTCATACAGAAAAGATTTCTTCTATCTCAGCCTCATCCTGTTTACAAAAAGGGGCCGTTAAATTTCAACTGGATAAAATTGAGTGTCGCTCTCAGTGATGCAAGGTCTCACCTCAAATCAAAGCTAGAATGACAACATTGAGTAAAATTCTCAGTGCTTCAGAGCTGGCATACCGTTTTCAGAGGAGACGCTTTACTACTAAGCCCCCCATAGCTCCACAAATCTATACAGATATAATAAAGTTGTTGTTTTTTTCAATTCAGACCCCAGGTATTTTTTTCTCTTTTCTTTAATAACACACGCCCTGAAAAATAGAATTAGGCTCGCACCAGTTTAGCTCTTCTTTATCTCTAAATGCCACAGCTCGTCTTACAAGTTTCTGAGATAAAGTTCCAAGACCTTAGGAAACGTTTGTCAAACCATCTTAAAGAAGTTTAATCTCCACGTTTAATTTTTACTCAACTAACCATCAGGTAGAGCTAAGCTAAGAACCTTGACAGGAGAAATTAGCAAAGATAAGCTGGAATCATACAACAAGCAGAACATTGATAGGCTTAAGAGTGTATTATTATTAACAACGACAAAAAACAAAGACATACAAAATATTATCAGTGCACGTGCGCCGTTGCAGGTTTTGTGAGCTCTTACAATCCCTTGTCATCCATATCATCATACAAAAAATACACGGTTGTTAAGATTGAGAATGGAGATTTCCGCTCATAACACTAACATTGTGTTTCCCTTCTCGATATAGGATACATCCAAACAATCATGATCCATTTATATCTACGTCCAATTGTAGATCTGCCTCTTTCTCCATCTCTCTCTGGCTTTGTCTATCTTTCTGTCTCTTCCACTCTCTGTGTTTGTTTATTAATTTCTCTGTATAACCATCTACTCATCCATGTATTCGTTTATCTCTCTATCAATTTATTTTATCTACCTATCCATCTAATTTGAAGATTTTTTCGAATAAAGGCTTCAAACGTAAGAGCTTCTAAATAGTAAATCTACCACCAGCTATCTACCTACCTAATGTTTTTTCCATCTATTTATCTCTAAATCTATCGAATTATTTATCTTTTAATTTATCAATCTTTCTATCTGGATACAATATTATTTTATTCCTATTTAAATACCTCCAAATTAGTGCTCCACAGAAGGTCTGTCTGTCCTACAGAAAGTGCCGCGCTCGTAACTTTCTCTCTAGTTGAACAGAAAAAGGCTGCAGGCACGGACCTTGTAACCAACCACTAAACAATGTTTTACGGCTGCATCTGATCAATAGTGGCGGCTGGGAATATCCTCGACTGATCAAAAAACCCTCAATCATCTTCGAACTTTATTTGATTGTAGAATAAGGCTGTAAGATCAAAGGATTTTCTGTTTCAATAGAATAATATCGTTACTGCTGTAAACCCAGAAACTAGGGCTAATCAACCAGGATAAGTTCCCTAGGTTCTGGCCTGACCCAGTGTGGTCGGGATGCTGTGTGTAATTTGGTGGTCAAAGGGGCTAGAGCTCATGTTTACCTCATTGATTACTGTGGAGTACAGGTTGCCCTGCGGTTAAAAACCCACGCTGGTATTTGTAAGGTTTGGAAGGTCGTGGGTTTGGTTATGTCCATTGTCTGGCCTCTCAAATAGTTTCAACTTTTTAAAGTTTTTTAAATTATCTTTTCAGATTATGCGTTTAGGCTGTCTGTGAGAGATCACCATCAGTCTGTATACTGCGGAGATAGACCAGTAGCATCACTGTTCGGATTAGGCTTTGTTTAAAGGTTTTCTTATAAAACTTGAACATTGTTGAGAAATCTAACTGATAATCCTTTTAGATTTAACGTGTATGGGTCAGAAACACTGATAGCACCAGATTGAGAGAGAGAGAGAGAGAGAGAGAGAGAGAGAGAGAGAGAGAGAGAGAGAGAGAGAGAGAGAGAGAGAGAGAGAGAGAGAGAAGGGGAAAAAGGGGAGGGGGAAGAGGGAGGTGTGGCAATTTCTGCAGCAGCGAGTATGCTTCCATTTTAACCAGTTTTCATTTAATTCGGTCCTTTCTGTTACCTTGCACAAAACATTAAAGAGAGAGGAAGAGAGAGGAAGAGAGAAGAGAGAGGAAGAGAGATTTCAGATAATGCACAGAAAGAGTATTATGTTGAGTCTAGCTTGAAGCAACCAAGTTTTGTATTACTGTGGGCTTTTAGATTACGGCTTTTCCTTTTTACACCACTTCCAATAAGTAATATTACTCTTATAAAAATGTAATCCTTTTTCTTTTTTTTTTTCTATTTAATTCTAAAGAAATTTCTACAATAAAAGAATATAGTTATTATTATTGGAATCTGGTTTCCACTCCTACCCCCCCACACTCTTCATTTACGTTCTTACCACTATGCTATCATTACTTGTCCAACTGTCATTTTTTATATTGAGCACTTGTTTTCCATACTTGGGTATTGGGTGGAATAAACCGATGTGAAGTAACTTTCCGATGCAGTGTGGCCCAGCCCAAAACATAGGCTCACGATTGTCGGAAAAGGATTCTACCTCTTTTAGTAAGACTTTCACCCTTTTATTTTCGAGAATTTTTCGTCGAGTTGGGTTTGTTATGAGTTATGCTGATGTCTGGCGTACAAATACAACCAACATTATTTTATTTTTATTAAGAAAGCCGCTGCAGAGTTGTGGACTTTAATTAAAGACCAGAAAAGCCTCGATATCTCCTCTGGAAGAAGTGAGCTTCGGAAATCCTCGGAACCGTCCCGTGGGACCTGTGCCCAGCTGGTTGTGTCAACAGGCCTGGGTATCACTCCATCTCCCCCCCACCCCCTTCCCTCTGTAACGGAGACCAAACACAGACAGAGTCACACTGTAGCTCTTCTATGTCTGCCCCGTCTTTTCTTCTACCGCTCATTATCCATCACTGTGAATGTGTGGATCTGTGTGTCTGTGTGTGTGTGTGTGTAAAATTCCTTTTCTCTCGTTCTGTCGCTCAGAATTTTAAAGTTCCATCCTTTATTTCTCGATTAAATAAATTCCTTTCAGTCTCTCTCTTTCCCTCTCTATCGTCTATCTCACTCTCTCTATATTTATATATATATATATATATATATATATATATATATATATATATATATATATATTTGTCTCTCCGTCTCTGCCACTCACTCTATTTCTTTATTTTCGTTTTAAATTTGACTCTATATTTGTCATTTCCTGTGCCTGTCTGTAATTATATCTGTTTATCTCTCTCTAGTTACATGCGCCTTTCTGACTTTGTCCATCTGTCGTTCTCGTCTTCTTCCTTTCTCTCAATCTCAAAGTTAGTTAAACGGATAGCTTTTCTGTCTGCATTTAACTGGCATCCTCTCTCTCTCTCTCTCTCTCTCTCTCTCTCTCTCTCTCTCTCTCTCTCTCTCTCTCTCTCTCTCTCTCTCTCTCTCTCTCTCTCTCTCTCTCTCTCTCTCTCTCTCTCTCTCTCTCTTTCTCTTTCTACCTCCCTACCCTCTTTCTCTCACTCCTTCTACCCTTGTCCCTCTCTCTGTTTCTTTCTGTATTTGATTCTCTCTCCCATTGTTCTCCCTTTACTAACCTTTATGTACCTACTTCTGTCTTTCTGTCTTTCTCTCTCTCTCTGTCTGTCTTCATTTTTAATCGATGTTCTTTCTGTCATTCTTCTGAATCCTCTTCCCCGTTTTTCCTTAAAATCCACCCGCCCCCTCTCCCCCCCCCCCCCCCTTCCTCTTTTCTCCCTAAGTCTGTTTCTTCTTCATAGAAAACAAATTATTTCCGTCATCACAACAATCCTATATCTATTGAAGTCTTCCGAATAATGCGTTTAATACAAAATCTAGTGATATTTCAATTCAATTTCATGAAAGCCGGATCAATGTCAGCGTTCTATAGACGTCCATCCCACTTTTTTCTTTCTTTTTTTTTTTTGCCTTCTTCAGATCCCTGGACTTTTCTAGAAGTCTCATTCAGTTATAGAAAGAGACTTGGGACTTGAGACACGCATAAAAAAATCTAAACGTTACAATATTGACACACGGTAGAAAGACTCGCTACAAAAGATTTCTAAAATTGGCTAAGATTTTGGCTTTACTTCGAAATTATTTTTTAAATATAAACTTGGGCTGGAACTGACAGAGGTGGGCTACAGATTTTACATTTTCAGCCTCCGATCTCTCTCTGACTCTCTCTCTCTCTCTCTCTCTCTCTCTCTCTCTCTCTCTCTCTCTCTCTCTCTCTCTCTGTCTCTCTGTCTCTCTTTCTTTCTCTCTCTCTCTCTCTCTCTGACTCTCTCTCTCTCTGACTCTCTCTCTCTTTCTCTCTCTCTGACTCTCTCTCTCTCTCTCTGTCTCTCTCTTGTTCTCTCTCCCCCTCCCTATCTCTTTCTCGCTTTCTCTCCATCTCGCACTCTCTTTCTCTCTCTTCATCTCTCTTCCTCCTTCTCTCACTCCTCTCCCTCTTTCTCTCTCACCCTCTATCTCTTTCTCTCTTTGCGTCTCTCTCTCTTTTTGAAACAGTCAAGGAAAAAAAAACAATTAAGTGAAAACATTTTCTTCTGTCATATCTTGTTGATAACTCTGTCATGGAGGTTTGCAAGAGATTCAGCCATTGTGTCAGGAGAGTGGCGTTTACAATTAAAACGGGGTGTACAATTTTCGTACGTCAAAACGAAAGTAGAAGCTCTAAATACCAGCAGGTGATTGTGTTGTTATCCAACCAGACAACCCATCGCCACGAGCTAGGCGTAAGTATGATGGTCACATGACTTGTTGACCAATACAATTTTCGAAGGTGACCCACAGTTGAGTCGTCATCGAGTAAATTTGCTTTTTTTCCTGACTATCACTTCTTCTGTCATTCTTCTGTACCCTCCTCCCCGTTTTGCCAACTGATGGCTCAAAATATCCATCCCCTCTTTCCCTCCCTCCCCCTCCCCAACAAAACTGACAAACTTAAATTAGTTGATTGTTTGAATTAATGTTAGAATGATCCGGAGTAACCTTAATATTTTTTTGGTGAAAGGGTGGGGGGGGAATTCAAAGACGGCAATAAACCAGGCTCATCTTTATGCCTGATTTACCCGCGAACCATTGCCTCAATGGGTGATAAAGTTGAAGGAATGGGTTGGGCAATGTTTCAACACTTAACGGTAATTTGGTTTATATCGAGAATGTTAGGGAAGAAAGAGGTGAGGGAGAGAGAGAGAGAGAGTAAAAGAGGTGGAAAAAATAGGATCAGTGATGTAACAACCAGCCATTTTGAGAGGATAGCCAACTAACGCAAATTTTCTTTCTCATCCTCGTGCGTTCAGTTACTCAAAACGGCTTTAAAACTGTGTCCGTGAGCCGCTGGTGTTACTAACAGATCAGGAAATACGAGGTGATACGTGCCACGGGATGAAGCTATCTCGATTTTCAAAAATTGTTTGCCGCCGGTCTACAAACCCTTTTTAAGATGGTGATGGTGTTAGTGGTGGTAGTGGTGGTGATAGTGATGGTTGTGATAGTCATGGAGTTGATAGTCCTGGTGGTGATAATGATGGTGATGGTGATGGTGGTAGTGAAAGGTTTGGTAGTAATGATAATTATGGTGGTGATGTTAGTTGTGGTGGTGATAGTGACTGTTGTGGTGAGATGGTGATGGTGGTGGTGACGGTGGTATTGGTGGCGGTGGTAATGATAGTGATGGTGGTGATGGTTGTGGTGATAGTTGCGGTGGTGATAGCGGTGGTGATAGTGGTGATAGTGGCGGTGGTAATGATAGTGATGGTGGTAACAATGGTGGTGATGGTTGTGGTGGTGATGATGGTGGTAGTAATGACAGTGATGCAAGCAGCCATTGAGTAATCCTTGATAGCTGACTGACACGTTCTGTGGCCTCTAAAGAATCTCTTTGTTTCTGGTGGAATAGAACTTCTCAACCTTGCTTCGATCTTTACTTCTTCTTTCATAGAACTTCTAAACCTTGCTTCAATCTTTACTTCTTCTTTCATAGAACTTCTCAACCTTGCTTCAATCTTTACTTCTTCTTTCATAGAACTTCTCAACCTTGCTTCAATCTTTACTTCTTCTTTCATAGAACTTCTCAACCTTGCTTCAATCTTTACTTCTTCTTTCATAGAACTTCTCAACCTTGCTTCAATCTTTACTTCTTCTTTCATAGAACTTCTAAACCTTGCTTCAATCTTTACTTCTTCTTTCATAGAACGTCTAAACTTTGCTTCAATTTTTACTTCTTTAATAAAATTTGGAAACCTTGCTTCAATCTTTACCCCTTCCTTTAATAGAATTTCTAAGTCTTGCTTCAATCTCTAATTCTTCTTTAAATAAATTTCTAAATCTTGCTTTAATCTTTACTTCTTTCTTAATAGATTTTATAAACCTTGCTTCAATCTTTACTTTTTAACTTCTTTCTTTAATTTCTAAACCTTGCTTTAATCCTTACTTCTTCTTTAACAGAAGGTCTTAACTTTGCTTTAGCTTTTACTTCATCCTTACAACGGACGAGATAGTTTTCTCCAAAAATTTTTTCCTTGAACAGCAGAAAATATTAAGAAAGAAAACATTTTATCTAATGCAGTTGTCCTCCCTCTCTCTATCTTTGTTATTCTGCAGAATTTAATCTGTATAATGTCTATCCATGTGAACACATCTTTTCCATATTTTATATACCTAGTTATAGAATGTTTTATCCATCCAAGCCAGTCTATTTACTGCCTGCCTTTCTTCCTATATTTATTTTATTGGTACGTCTGTCTGACTGTCCACTAGTTTCTCCTTATCTTTCTACATTCTTTCCCCGAATAATGTATTTTTTCTAAGCGTCTATTTCAAAAGAAAGGGGGGGGGGGGATGACAAAAAAATAAATTTCAAAGATGCAATTAATTTTGTAAGACATGCTGGAATCCAGCAGACAGACGTTCAGACATTTCTCCGCCTGGTGTGTTTACTCGTCACAAAGAGGCCTTAAGGCGAAGTTTTTAAGGGTCCCTCCTCTTCGATTTTTCCTCCCACTTGATTTTGGGCAAGTCACAAAGCTGCTGGCGGGAGGTCAACTTGTGGGTCTGAGCCTCAATCTCCGACTGTCGCATGGTGGCACTCCACTGATTCCACTGACAATAGACTCTGCCGGCTTCTCAATAGAGGTTCATCTAAAGATTCCTTATTACGGCTTTCTTCGACAGACACAATCAGGCCCTACTCGTACACGTCTGTGAATAGAGCAGATCGCTGCACTGCAGGACGTTAGGAACACGTTAGGAACACGTTATGAGCACGTTAGGAACACGTTAGGAACACCTCCACCTCATAACACATTTATCACAATGAGACCCAGATACACTTAGCAGTTGACGAGAGAGAAATGTGGATCAGAAAGAGAGAAAAGAGAGTTTCGAACGAGTGAGGGGGAACAAGGGTCGGCAGGAAGAAGAAACAATAGGAGGAGAGAGAGATAGTGTACCTGCAAACAGGTCAACAAGAATATAATTCTGAAAGAATTTGGGTATAAATAGAATGGAATTAAAGTCACTGTATGGACCTGGAGAGCTGGCACGAGTGGGGGACGGTAAGGATTGCGAGCAACAACAACAACAAAACATCAACAACAACAGCAACAACAACAACAACAACAACAGCAACAACAACAAAATAAAGGAAATCGCGTGTGAAGTAATGAATGTTTGATGGAGGGTCGGGGGAGAGGAGATTAAAAGGAGGTAAAGTAGGGTGGGTGGAGGGAGGTGGGGCTTAGAGAAGGTTATAACTGGGCTTCCAACTCAATTCTGTTGATATATCTGCCTAGATCTAGAGGAACCATGTCGGGTGGAGGAGGGGTGATGGAGGGGCTGAGAGAAGGTTATAACTGGGCTTCCAACTCAGTTCTGTTCTATATCTGCCTAGATCTAGAGGAGCCATGTCGGGGGTGGAGGGGTGGGTGGAGGGAGGAGGGGCTGAGAGAAGGTTATAACTGGGCTTCCAACTCAATTCTGTTCTACATCTGCCTAGATCTAGAGGAGCCATGTCGGGGTGGATGGAGGGAGGTGGGTCTGAGAGAAGGTTATAACTGGGCTTCCACCTCAATTTTGTTCTATATCTGCCTAGATCTAGAGGAGTCATGTCGGGGGAGGAGGGGTGATGGAGGGGCTGAGAGAAGGTTATAACTGGGCTTCCACCTCAATTTTGTTCTATATCTGCCTAGATCTAGAGGAGCCATGTCGGGGGGGAGGGGGGGGTGGAGGGAGGAGGGGCTGAGAGAAGGTTATAACTGGGCTTCCAACTCAATTCTGTTCTATATCTGCCTAGATCTAGAGGAGCCATGTCGGGGTGGATGGAGGGAGGTGGGTCTGAGAGAAGGTTATAACTGGGCTTCCAACTCAATTCTGTTCTATATCTGCCTAGCTCTAGAGGAGTCATGTCGGGGAGGAGGAGGTGATGGAGGGGCTGAGAGAAGGTTATAACTGGCCTTCCAACTCAATTCTGTTCTATATCTGCCTAGATCTAGAGGAGTCATGTCGGGGGAGGAGGGGTGATGGAGGGGCTGAGAGAAGGTTATAACTGGGCTTCCACCTCAATTCTGTTCTATATCTGCCTAGATCTAGAGGAGTCTTGTCGGGGGAGGAGGGGTGATGGAGGGGCTGAGAGAAGGTTATAACTGGGCTTCCAACTCAATTCTGTTCTATATCTGCCTAGATCTAGAGGAGTCATGTCGGGGGAGGAGGGGTGATGGAGGGGCTGAGAGAAGGTTATAACTGGGCTTCCACCTCAATTCTGTTCTATATCTGCCTAGATCTAGAGGAGCCATGTCGGGGTGGGTGGAGGGAGGTGGGGCTGAGAGAAGGTTATAACTGGGCTTCCACCTCAATTCTGTTCTATATCTGCCTAGATCTAGAGGAGTCATGTCGGGGGAGGAGGGGTGATGGAGGGGCTGAGAGAAGGTTATAACTGGGCTTCCAACTCAGTTCTGTTCTATATCTGCCTAGATCTAGAGGAGTCATGTCGGGGGAGGAGGGGTGATGGAGGGGCTGAGAGAAGGTTATAACTGGGCTTCCAACTCAATTCTGTTCTATATCTGCCTAGATCTAGAGGAGCCATGTCGGGGTGGGTGGAGGGAGGTGGGGCTGAGAGAAGGTTATAACTGGGCTTCCAACTCAGTTCTGTTCTATATCTGCCTAGATCTAGAGGAGCCATGTCGGGGTGGGTGGAGGGAGGTCGGGCTGAGAAAAGGTTATAACTGGCCTTCCAACTCAGTTCTGTTCTATATATGCCTAGATCTAGAGGAGCCATGTCAGGGGTGGAGGGTGGGTGGAGGGAGGGAGGGGCTGAGAGAACGTTATAACTGGGCTTCCAACTCAGTTCTGTTCTATATCTGCCTAGATCTAGAGGAGCCATGTCGGGGTGGATGGAGGGAGGTGGGGCTGAGAGAAGGTTATAACTGGGCTTCCAACTCAGTTCTGTTCTATATCTGCCTAGATCTAGAGGAGCCATGTCGGGGTGGGTGGAGGGAGGTGGGGCTGAGAGAAGGTTATAACTGGCCTTCCAACTCAGTTCTGTTCTATATCTGCCTAGATCTAGAGGAGTCATGTCGGGGGTGGAGGGGTGGGTGGAGGGATGTGGGGCTGAGAGAAGGTTATAACTGGGCTTCCACCTCAATTCTGTTCTATATCTGCCTAGATCTAGAGGAGCCATGTCGGGGGTGGAGGGGTGGGTGGAGGGAGGTGGGGCTGAGAGAAGGTTATAACTGGGCTTCCAACTCAATTCTGTTCTATATCTGCCTAGATCTAGAGGAGCCATGTCAGGAGTTGAGGGGGGGGGAGGGGGGGGGGAGGTGGGGCTGAGACAAGGTTATAACTGGCCTTCCACCTCAATTCTGTTCTATATCTGCCTAGATCTAGAGGAGCCATGTCGGGGGGTGGAGGGGGGGGTGGAGGGAGGTGGGGCTGAGAGAAGGTTATAACTGGGCTTCCACCTCAATTCTGTTCTATATCTGCCTAGATCTAGAGGAGCCATGTCGGGGTGGGTGCAGGGAGGAGGGGCTGAGAGAAGGTTATAACTGGGTTTCCACCTCAATTCTGTTCTATATCTGCCTAGATCTAGAGGAGCCATGTCAGGGGTGGAGGGGTGGGTGGAGGGAGGTGGGGCTGAGAGAAGGTTATAACTGGGCTTCCACCTCAATTTTGTTCTATATCTGTCTAGATCTAGAGGAGCCATGTCGGGGGTGGAGGGAGGTGGGGCTGAGAGAAGGTTATAACTGGCCTTCCAACTCAGTTTTGTTCTATATCTGGCTAGATCTAGAGGAGCCAAGTCGGGGGTGGAGGGGTGGTGTAGGGGCTGAGAGAAGGTTATAACTGGCCTTCCAACTCAGTTTTGTTCTATATCTGCCTAGATCTAGAGGAACCATGTCCGGGGGGGGGGGAAGGGAGGAGGGGCTGAGAGAGAAGGCTATAGGTGGGCTTCCAACTCAGTTTTGTTCTATATCTGCCTAGATCTAGAGGAGCCATGTCGCTGTAGCATTAATTGATCCATCAACTCTATCTATTGATCGAATATTTCATCGAGTCTCGAAAACACTGACTCAACACACCTCTGACAGAAATGTTTAGCTTTATACTTAACACCTTGAAGTCGGGATCTACATGTCCACTATTACAGAATTAGTTTATTTTATTTTTCATCTTTTTGACTTACATGGTTAGAACTCCA
>JAWDGP010003277.1:0-2500 GCA_033675545.1 Elysia crispata | reverse complement strand
GTACTCAAAATCATGCTATGCAAACATTAAAAATTTTCCTCACTAGTATATGAAAACACAAAGAATTTTCCTCCTTATAAGAACTCATCCCCAACTTCATTCTAATGTTCGCCCTCCTCAGTTGAGCTCAAACTCTACAGAGATGTATACTGTATCAGTTTGTAGGAAGATTGACATATGGTGTTTTCTCACGAAGATGTTATTCTATGGACAAAAAATCCTGTGTTACAATTTATTTTTCCATTTCTTAGTTTTATCCATCAACCATGTTTAATCATGGAAATGTTAAATGCACAGCTACTTAGCGAGTAGAACTAGATTCTGGAGCAGTGACAAAAGTCAAGTAAATATAAAGCCCACGTCACGCTAAACCTATGAGAAAAACCCATGATGATTCTAGCAGTAACAAAATCTTCTCTCCAGATTATTTCACAATATCGATGTATTAAAAATTCAAAACGATACTACAAGGAAAACAGAGCCCAGCCACAACCTATCGATAATTCTTCAATCACTTATATGATCTGCAGACGCACTTTATCAATCTGTTTCGTTATAAACTGATGAGAAGCCTCAAATCTTCCAAGCGTCGTTGTATTTTCAGGGCTTTGAATTGTTCAGTCTGCTGTAATATTGGTTTTATTCCCCCCCCCCCCCCCACTCAACAGCTTTACCCTATGGGTCATGGAGTTTATATGTTCTATCGCAGTCGACTTGTTGCAGCAATGCATTCCATTGATTCAATTCTCTCCCGAGCTGATCAAGCTTCAAGCCCCGCATCAAAGCCTCCAGGTGTTTGCTGAACAGAAATAACACTTATCTAACACTAGACCTTGCGTCATAACCTTTTTTTTAATTGAAAATTTTAAACTTAAAAGCGATGAGGAGATAAGGTTCAGAGTTATTTTGACTTTTCTTTCACCCAGCTTTATTTTCGCTCTGGTTATGTGCATTTTTTATTATCTCTTTTTTTAAAAGTAGCCTTCAAACGTAGTGGGGCTGTAAGAGATTCTAGACAGTATAATTCAAACACACCATAATCTTAAGTCTAAATAGATGCTTTCGACAAAATTCGAAATGTACAGGCAGCTTAGCTTGTTGAGAAAGTATGAAATTTTTTAAGAGAAATGAAGTCACTAGCCTATCAGGCGAAAGAACTATTTTATCTCGGCAGGGGACGCAACTCTGTGGAATCATCGGATTTTTTGATGCTGAAGTAAGCGTTTACTCCCAGGATTATGATCTTCTGGGATACCGTTAGGTCTGGGTTTATACACCGATCAAACTTTTGTCGCAGATGCGAAGGCCAATACGTCGAGCTTCAAACTCAGGCATCGAAGAGGAAGAGGCTCGAACCCAGGGCAGGCATCATTGTGTAAACAAGGTCAGGGTAAGCCCCAACCCCGCAGCCACCGACACCTGAAATAATCAGGAAAGTGGCGCTATCCACTGAGACTTCTACTGTTTAGTGACTTCAAACTTCAAACTTCAGACTTCAAACTTCAGACTTCAGACTTCAGACTTCAAACTTCAGACTTCAAACTTCAAACTTCAAACTTTAGACTTCAGACTTCAAACTTCAGACTTCAGACTTCAGACTTCAAACTTCAGACTTCAGACTTCAGACTTCAAACTTCAAACTTCAGACTTCAGACTTCAAACTTCAGACTTCAGACTTCAGACTTCAGACTTCAAACTTCAGACTTCAGACTTCAGACTTCAGACTTCAAACTTCAGACTTCAGACTTCAGAATTCAAACTTCAAACTTCAGACTTCAGATTTCAAACTTCAGACTTCAGACTTCAGACTTCAAACTTCAGACTTCAGACTTCAGACTTCAAACTTCAAACTTCAGACTTCAGACTTCAAACTTCAGACTTCAGACTTCAGACTTCAGACTTCAAACTTCAGACTTCAGACTTCAGACTTCAGACTTCAAACTTCAGACTTCAGACTTCAGACTTCAGACTTCAAACTTCAAACTTCAGACTTCAGACTTCAAACTTCAGACTTCAGACTTCAGACTTCAGACTTCAAACTTCAGACTTCAGACTTCAGACTTCAGACTTCAAACTTCAGACTTCAGACTTCAGACTTCAAACTTCAAACTTCAGACTTCAGATTTCAAACTTCAGACTTCAGACTTCAGACTTCAAACTTCAGACTTCAGACTTCAGACTTCAAACTTCAAACTTCAGACTTCAGACTTCAAACTTCAGACTTCAGACTTCAGACTTCAAACTTCAGACTTCAGACTTCAGACTTCAGACTTCAAACTTCAGACTTCAGACTTCAGACTTCAGACTTCAAACTTCAGACTTCAGACTTCAGACTTCAGACTTCAAACTTCAAACTTCAGATTTCAAACTTCAGACTTCAGACTTCAGACTTCAGACTTCAAACTTTAGACTTCAGACTTCAGACTTCAGACTTCAGACTTCAAACTTCAGACTTAAAAATTCAAACTTCAGACTTCAAACTTCACTTCAGACTTTAGAC
>JAWDGP010003274.1:2500-27134 GCA_033675545.1 Elysia crispata | reverse complement strand
AAACCGGACTTTACCGACCCGTTATCGATTTTTGTTTCAATCCTTACTCTAACAACAGATTAGAAAAATGCAAGAAGAATCCAACGTTTTGTTTCATCGCGGATTATAAATGTCAACACGTCTCTTTAGACATGAAGCTTCAAGCCTAACAGGTATATATGTATATATATCTAGCTACACTAAACCATTCAACTACTAACATCACAAAGCTTAGATTAGACGCCATCATGTTGAAAGTACTTTTCCTTAAGGTCATAGCGCATATGCAGCTGGTGAATACAAACAAATTTTATGTGCAGTTGAAAAACTATCAAAACCATCTTACAAGACAAAAATGTATTCCATCAAGTCAGCATGGACAAATACCACATCAGAACAGACCATCAGATTTGAGTTTTGTACTTAAGGTTTTTGGATTCTCCATCTCTGTGGCTCTGTGGAAGTGGGCTCTACACGACCACATAATCACAAGATATAATGTTAAGATGAGTAGCGTAGTCTGGTCTTCAACGATCGCTCAGCCGAGCAATTTTCGAAATCCAGCATTCAATGTCCCGGTGAGGCCACCAGTCTCTCTCCATGCATGTCGTGAAGCGCGGAAAATCTTGTCACCTTAGGCGGATTCTCCATAGACGGCACACGGCATGTAGCACACGACACACAGCACACCTCAGGCGCGCCAAAGAAAATTGAACACAATAGTTTAGAGTAGCGCTTCCATAGACGGCATGACACAGCCGTGACGAGACATCGCGTGCCGTGATTTGCTGCATAACTCGTTTTTTGTGCCGTGTGCTGCCAACATGCCCGACAACAAGAGGGAAATTATTGAACTTGTGGGAGACCGACCGCTTCTTTGGGACCCTAAAAACCTGGAGTGTCGTGCTATGGCCTATGGAAGGGGAGGTCGTGGATTGGCATTAGATGCCTCAGGGTGGTATTTCTCAACAGGCAGACATGGTGGTTACGTTTTAGAAACTTTTTTTTCAAGTAATCGAAATTGGCACGTCGCATGTTTAAAATGTATCAGCATCTTCGTCTTCTTTCAAACTTTTTTTTATAAGTCAATGATGACCTGATCTTTCTACCACGCCATGGGCACATGCGACTATCGAAATGGCTGAACCACTTTATGACGGTCATTTCGTTTTGTTTAAACGTTTGTTTCATCTTTTAATTATAGTTTTAGGCTTTATATAGCTTTAATAACAAAGTCTTTCTCTGACAGCTGAAATTTTCTTCTTCCAGTTTAATGTGAGAGTTCGCGACGGTACAGAAACATCTTTGTGGTTGAGTGAAAGAAAAATAATATGGAAGAAATAACAATAGTTATTGTTTTCTAATTTTCTAAAATCCATTTCTATTTAGAAATATTTTTAAATAATTATTATTATCATATAGGTTTTAAAAAATGCGCAGCTATAAATTCCCGCTAATCATTGCACGTACAGGCACTGGTTTAAAGATGTTTTTGTTGTTTTTTTTTTTAATAATTAATAGCCCGCGAATAAACGTTTTATACAAACTTAATTTTTAAAAAAGCCAAAGCTAGTGTTTTTCAGCCAATTCGTACTAACGTTAGTGTTTAAACATGAGGCAAGGCTGAGCGAGAAAATAGTTGGTAGTCATGAACTTTGCTATTAAGTGTTCAACAAAATTGTTTTTCTCGGATCCGAAGCAAGCTCAGGTTCGTATAGAATGAAAGAGTATTACTTTAACTCCTTTGTCTGACATGGGCCTCTATGTCTCAACCAAAAAACGATGTGAGATTTCCGGATCCGACGCAAGCTCAGGTTCGTATAAAATGAAAGAGTATTACTTTAACTCCTTTGTCTGACACTTGGGCCTCTATGTCTCAACCAAAAAAACGATGTGAGATTTCCGGATCCGACGCGAAAGCTCAGGTTCGTATAGAATGAAAGAGTATTACTTTGAACTCCTTTGTCTGACATGGGCCTCTATGTCTCACCAAAAAACGATGTGAGATTTCCGGATCCGAAGCAAGCTCAGGTTCGTATAGAATGAAAGAGTATTACTTTAACTCCTTTGTCTGACATGGGCCTCTATGTCTCAACCAAAAAACGATGTGAGATTTCCGGATCCGACGCAAGCTCAGGTTCGTATAGAATGAAAGAGTATTACTTTAACTCCTTTGTCTGACATGGGCCTCTATGTCTCAACCAAAAAACGATGTGAGATTTCCGGATCCGACGCAAGCTCAGGTTCGTATAGAATGAAAGAGTATTACTTTAACTCCTTTGTCTGACATGGGCCTCTATGTCTCAACCAAAAAACGATGTGAGATTTCTCTTCAAGAACAAACTTAGAAAGAAACGCTTGTATAAATTCAGGATCTAGGCGGTTTACATAATCATAGAGTGATAAGTGTGAGGCACAAGTAGGGTCACAATACATGCGATTAAAATAATATGGGTTAAGATAAATGAGGAAAACAGGTCTTATTTTCGTCAAATTACTGTCAGTCTTTCTAACGACTTGCTTTCTCCGCAGCCTTCTACACCCTTCTGCATTATTATTATTTTTTAATAACGTTTTTCAAAACCGACCATGCGCATAATGGTAAACAAGGCTTAGGCCTGGAATCTGACGGATCACTCATCTGTAATCAATCCGGTACGAATTGTAATCTAAACAAGCGGCTGTTAAGGATGGAGGGAGGGAGGGAGGGAGGGAGTTCAATGACAGACTCAACCTGTACACCGATGACAGAATGCTGTACACTTTCGATGAGAATTCCCTGGAATCTGAAGGATCACTCTTCTGTAATCAATCCAGTACGAATTGTAATCTAAACAAGCGGCTGTTAAGGAGGGAGGGAGAGAGTTCAATGATAGACTCAACCTGTACATCGATGACAGAATGCTGTACACTTCCGATGAGCATTCCCTGGAATCTTACCTTTAACCATGCTCTCGACAGGCACTTAGAAAGAGTTTATTTTTTGAGAGCTTGTATGCGGTTATTAGGCAATTTTTTTTTCAAACTCATAGCGGGCTTAGAACCTAGGGTAAAAAAACTTGAAGCGGAATTTTCGAATGGTGATTATTGTTTCACTAACTCTCGTCGCATGATGAATGCAAGTCAACACCCCTTTATTCTCTTCTAAGTATGGCAGGATTTTTTTACATTGTTTGATAGGGCTCGTCCGTAACATAGTGATCTCGTGCATTTTCTACGTACTGAAACAAGTCCTATCTGGCCCAAATAACGTGTGAGCTCGAGTCCGTGTAGACCGTCCCTCAGAACATCAAGGTGGAGGTTCTACCCCCGCGACCACCACTACTCCTGCCATGAGACTAGATATCAAAATTAGTGTTAGCACTCTCATCCCAGGAGTGTGTACGGCGTGTTTTTCACATGACTATTCTTGGTCTTCTAGATTGACGATACTGGACTATTAATTAGAAAAACTGTTGATACTGCACTACAGGTAGATGTAGTTTTGCTTCTCTCTGCTAGTCCAGATTTCAGAGGTTTTTTTCATTTGGATGATATTCGAATCGATTCCAATTCCGGACAAGAAATAGCCGACTGGTAGAAATGTCATTTTAAAAATGTTGGTTGAGTTGGGTTTTTTGTTTGTTTGTTTGCTTATTTTGTTTTGTTTTTGTTTTTTCGTTTGTGTGTGTGTGTGTGTTGTTTTTTGTCCCACCCACCCCCCTTTTGCTAGCTGTAGACCTAAAGCGATCTGAAAGTAGTGTAAAAAAATACACCGGCTTATTGCGTGATTCTTTTTTCAAAGTCTGAAGTTTCTCCATATTTTCCTTACACAATAGTTATAAATGTAAGACGAGATGGGTTTTTCCAAAAAGATTACTTCAGTTTTAAGAATGTAAAGAAAATCGGTTATTTTTCCCTCCGTCCTTCCAATCTTTCTTCTCTGTGTCGCTTTGCCAGCACAAGAACTTTCAACATTATCAGTGTCACCGTAACCTAGAGTTCCGCCTTGAGGATGGGATTAACAGACATTAGAAAAACTGACTGGCGTTTTGCGACGACAAGGCTCAAGTTAAAACGAGTGAATTTTATTTCCGTGTCTGTTCAAACATTCGAAATATTGATGTTCTATCGTAGAATGAGGATCAATTTCTTTCCATCTAGAATTCTGGATCAGACTAAGGAGGCCGAAATATGTGAGAAAAACGTGAACTTATAGAGAGAAACTTCTAGTACAGAGTTATCGATCGTGATGAAGTTGAGACCAGGTACATGGCCAGTTTGTTAACGGTTAACAAAAAAAAACTTAACGCTGACTGTTTGTCAATGCTTCTGGTATGAGTTACGACGCATTATTAAGTTCCAACGAATCTATCAAAGCCGGCCAAAATGTTGATACCTTGGTAAAACTGCTGCTGCTAGCAGGTGGAAACCAAGAAATTGTTAGTGACAACATGCTATTGAAGCGTGGCTGTTCAAAATGTTGATACCTTGGTAAAGCTGCTGCTGCTAGCAGGTGGAAACCAAGAAATTGTTAGTGACAACATGCTATTGAAGCGTGGCTGTTCAAAATGTTGATACCTTGGTAAAGCTGCTGCTGCTAGCAGGTGGAAACCAAGAAATTGTTAGTGACAACATGCAATTGAAGCGTGGCTGTTCAAAATGTTGATACCTTGGTAAAGTTGCTGCTGCTAGCAGGTGGAAACCAAGAAATTGTTAGTGACAACATGCAACTAAAGCGTAGCTGTTCAAACGCCACATTTTTTATGATGTAATTTTAAAACCAAGTGGCGTAACGGCCAGGGTGTTGGCGGATTGCTTGTTGGATTCGGTTGTTTGATTTAGTCGATTGGTTTATTGATCAGTTAGTTGTTTGATTTTTGGGTGGATATATAAACAGATTTCTGGCTGATTGATGAAATGGGTTCATGTTTACCACATAATGTAATTTAAAAGATGACTTAAATTCAAAACAAACAGTTTGTCATCAGGTAATACAGGGTTAATGTCAAAATGTGAAAAAAATTGCACGCGTTTTCAATATACTTTCAACGTCTTTGGAAGAAAACAGAGCGGACACGAAACTGCCCGTTTACAAAACACTCAGAAATAAATAAAATAATTTTTCTCAAAGTCATTGTTGTCCTCTTGTTATAAAAATTATGCCTTTGAAACATAGTTGTTTTTTTTTTTTAACTGAGAATTACTGGACCTGTCTTTTGAAAATCAACTTAACTTCAGAGCCAGTCGCTGTCGGAATCAAAACTATGATATATGCGCAAGCTTTTATCACGGGAAATCGGTAAGGACCATCGGAGTGCGAGATAGCTCAGCTGACAGAGCGCCGGGCTGATAATAGGAATGTGGTGGGGGTCGGATCTCATTTAACCAAGCCCACTGTAAGGCCTGACGGAAGCCTGTAGACTGTAACTCCAGAGGTAACTGAGCCGTTGTCTCCGGCTGAAGAGAAGCAGTTGCCTCCCCCAGCTGCGCGCACCAGTTGCTCGCCTCAAGAGAGTCCAGTATCAGAGACAAACAAACAACGATACCTTCCTGTTCAAATCTTTCAATTATTTTTTGATTCCTTTCCATTTTGGTAATCTACTCAAAAGACCGAAATACGAGCGTTTTTGTAAAGAGGACCAAAACAAGAGAAATCGAACAGGCTTCAAAGGATTATGCCGCATAAAACCACAAAGACATAAAACTGTGGAAATATGAGATAAACAAACAGTGTTTGATCAATTAATGCGAGACCTTGTAAGGGAAAACCTGGTGCACTGTTTAACATATACTTCCAGACATTCAAATAAATTTTCAGCGTTTTTCGTTATCTTTTAATTAAGTTTGCCTTCTCTAAAGATCAGATGTGTTCTGATAGGACTGAAAGAGTTGCGACAATGTATAGGATCATGTTCCTCTACCAGAGAGATCTAAGGGAACCATGAAAACTTGAGATGATTCGCTTTCCTCTAGATTTGGAGCTTTTTATGGGATATTAAAAACAAAAGAAAATTCCTGGTCTCCTATATAGAGATCTGAACTGTTCTTATGAGACAGTAGAAATAAAAGATTCCTTGTCTCCTATATAGAGATCTGAACTGTTCTTATGGGACAGTAGAAATAAAAGATTCCTGATCTCCTATATATAGTTTTGAAGTATTAATAGAAGAGTGGAAATAAAAGATTCCTTGTCTCCTATATAGAGATCTGAACTGTTCTTATGAGACAGTAGAAATAAAAGATTCCTGGTCTCCTATATAGAGATCTGAACTGTTCTTATGAGACAGTAGAAATAAAAGATTCCTTGTCTCCTATATAGAGATCTGAACTGTTCTTATGAGACAGTAGAAATAAAAGATTCCTTGTCTCCTATATAGAGATCTGAACTGTTCTTATGAGACAGTAGAAATAAAAGATTCCTTGTCTCCTATATAGAGATTTAATGTATTCTTATGGGACAGTAGAAATAAAAGATTCCTGGTCTCCTATATAGAGATCTGAACTGTTCTTATGGGACAGTAGAAATAAAAGATTCCTGGTCTCCTATATAGAGATCTGAACTGTTCTTATGGGACAGTAGAAATAAAAGATTCCTGGTCTCCTATATAGAGATCTGAACTGTTCTTATGAGACAGTAGAAATAAAAGATTCCTGGTCTCCTATATAGAGATCTGAACTGTTCTTATGAGACAGTAGAAATAAAAGATTCCTGGTCTCCTATATAGAGATCTGAACTGTTCTTATGGGACAGTAGAAATAAAAGATTCCTGGTCTCCTATATAGAGATCTGAACTGTTCTTATGGGACAGTAGAAATAAAAGATTCCTGGTCTCCTATAAATTATAGAGATCTGAAGTATTCTTATGGGACAATAGAAATAAAAGATTCATGGTCTCCTATACAGAGATTTCAAGTATTCTTATGAGACAGTAAAAAATAAAAGATTCTTGGTCTCTTATAGAGATCTAAATTATTCTTATGGGACAGAAAGAATAAGTTTATATCCTTTTTTCTCTATATTCAGAGATCTGAGCTGTTCCAAGGAGAGAGTAAGTATTAAAAACCAGGTAGAATCAATTTTCTCTGATTTAGAAATGAGAGTTGCTCTTCGGTAGCAGTAAGGATCAAGTTTAATAAAGCTGTAGTTGTAGTACAAACTTATCGACAAGTTTAAGAAAACTGCAGTACAAACTTATCGACAAGTTTAAGAAAACTGCAGTACAAAGTTATCGACGAGTTTAAGAAAGCTGCAGTACAAAGCTATTGATCACACTGAGTTCCATGTTTCACCATTTCGTGTAATGAGCAAGACAGGTGCTGCCAATTATACCGAGTAAGTATCTACTTAGACTTGTGAGACGTTAAACATAGAGGAATTACAGACGCTCAACATTTAGTCAGTGGCAGTACAAGTAATCGATGCCACAGTTAACTCCAGTGTCTGCCCGGTACTCCAGCCAGACGCTCAGCATTTAGTCAGTGGCAGTACAAGTAATCGATGCCACAGTTAACTCCAGTGTCTGCCCGGTACTCCAGCCAGACGCTCAGCATTTAGTCAGTGGCAGTACAAGTAATCGATGCCACAGTTAACTCCAGTGTCTGCCCGGTACTCCAGCCAGACGTGAAGCATTTAGTCAGTGGCAGTACAAGTAATCGATGCCACAGTTAACTCCAGTGTCTGCCCGGTACTCCAGCCAGACGCTCAACATTTAGTCAGTGGCAGTACAAGTAATCGATCCCACAGTTAACTCCAGTGTCTGCCCGGTACTCCAGCCAGACGTGAAGCATTTAGTCAGCGGCAGTACAAGTAATCGATGCCACAGTTAACTCCAGTGTCTGCCCGGTACTCCAGCCAGACGCTCAGCATTTAGTCAGTGGCAGTACAAGTAATCGATGCCACAGTTAACTCCAGTGTCTGCCCGGTACTCCAGCCAGACGCTCAACATTTAGTCAGTGGCAGTACAAGTAATCGATGCCACAGTTAACTCCAGTGTCTGCCCGGTACTCCAGCCAGACGCTCAGCATTTAGTCAGTGGCAGTACAAGTAATCGATGCCACAGTTAACTCCAGTGTCTGCCCGGTACTTTAGCCAGACGCTCAGCGTTTAGTCAGTGGCAGTACAAGTAATCGATGCCACAGTTAACTCCAGTGTCTGCCCGGTACTCCAGCCAGACGTGAAGCAGCAGTTGCCGGTAGTTGCATAGCGACAACATGTTGACCTAGGTTCTTTTGACGGAGATAAGATTTGATACCGTAAAACAGAAGACGAGACAAAGATCGCCGTGATGCTGATGGTTTTTGATAATTACTGATAATGACGGTTGATTGATTAATGTAGGTTGATTGGTCGATCGATATTTTAATAAATTGATTAAATTATTGATTTGTGTATTTATTAAATGATTTACAAATTGTTTGAGCGGATGATACATTGTTAATTTGATGGATAAATTCATTCAGTACATAAATGTTTTGCAATTTGTTGGTTTGAGGAATGAAAATTTGATTGATGAATAATTTATCAGCATTTTGATTCTTTTTCAATGATATATTGCTCTGTTAACTGATTGTATGATGAATGAATGATTTATTCAGCATCGGAAAATCCGAAAATGTTTCTTTTTCAAGTCTTATAATAAGGCACAGAGATTTTATACAAGGTGCTCTCTCTCTCTCTCTCTCTCTCTCTCTCTCTCTCTCTCTCTCTCTCTCTCTCTCTCTCTCTCTTTCTCTGTTTCTCTCTCCCCCTCTCTCTCTTTCTCTCTCTATACCTCTCTCTCTCTCTCTCTATCTCTTTCTCTCTTTCTCTCTCCCCCTCTGTCTCTTTCTCTCTCTAGACCTCTCTCTCTCTCTCTCTCTCTCTCTCTCTCTCTCTTTCTCTCTCGCCCTCTCTCTCTTTGTCTCTCTCTACCTCTCTCTTCTCTCTCTCTCTATCTCTTTCTCTCTTTCTCTCTCCCCCTCTCTCTCTTTCTCTCTCTATACCTCTCTCTTCTCTTCTCTCTCTCTCTATCTCTTTCTCTCTTTCTCTCTCCCCCTCTCTCTCTTTCTCTCTCTATACCTCTCTCTTCTCTTCTCTCTCTCTCTTTCTCTCTCTATACCTCTCTCTTCTCTCTCTCTCTTTCTCTCTCTATACCTCTCTCTTCTCCTCTCTCTCTTTCTCTCTCAATACCTCTCTCTTCTCTTCTCTCTCTCTCTCTCTCTCTCTCTCTCTCTCTCTCTCTCTCTCTTTCTCGTGTCAACGAAATCAGTGTTGATGTTTCTGACTGCGGAGACAAGATGGAGGGCGGTCATGAAGACACAGAGAACGCTGGAAGGCAGCACAAACTCACCTAAAGAACCAGCTCGTTGTGTCTACACGGCAACCAGGTGAAACAAATCGTCTCTTCTTTTCGGTGATAACTTTTCTAAACTTGTGTAACGGGTAACCATTGAAATCCACCAATGCGTCACTAATTGTAATATATATTTTCTATTGGAAATTTTCAAACGGACTTAGGAGATGTGTTATACGTGTTGAGCATTACTGAGAATCAATCTTAAGAAAGCCTTAGTACACAGTTATCGATCCAGTGCGGCCACGGTGTTTTGGGATTTCATCTCCTCAGAGAAGTTTTTTAATCTGTTGAGCATTTCTTGATTTTCTCCCTTACACTGAGATTAATTAGAATCATGACAGCACCACAGGCAGCTGTCCAGAATCTCGTTCTCCGTGAAACATTCTCACTTCAATGACCTCGTGTTGGAACTCTGACACGAAGTTAAGAGACGTTGTTCCTTTAATGACCTCGTATAAGAACTCTGAGAGGAACTTAGGAGACGTTGTTCCTTTAATAACCTCGTATAAGAACTCTGAGAGGAACTTAGGAGACGTTGTTCCTTTAATGACCTCGTATAAGAACTCTGAGAGGAACTTAGGAGACGTTGTTCCTTTAATAACCTCGTATAAGAACTCTGAGAGGAACTTAGGAGACGTTGTTCCTTCAATGACCTCGTATAAGAACTCTGAGAGGAACTTAGGAGACGTTGTTCCTTCAATGACCTCGTATAAGAACTCTGAGAGGAACTTAGGAGACGTTGTTCCTTTAATGACCTCGTATAAGAACTCTGAGAGGAACTTAGGAGACGTTGTTCCTTTAATGACCTCGTATAAGAACTCTGAGAGGAACTTAGGAGACGTTGTTCCTTTAATGACCTCGTATAAGAACTCTGAGAGGAACTTAGGAGACGCTGTTCCTTTAATAACCTCGTATTGGAACTCTGAGAGGAACTTAGGAGACGTTGTTCCTTTAATGACCTCGTATTGGAACTCTGAGAGGAACTTAGGAGACGCTGTTCCTTTCATGACCTCGTATAAGAACTCTGAGAGGAACTTAGGAGACGTTGTTCCGTTAATGACCTCAGATTATAAGATTTAGAGGAACTTAGGAGACGTTCTCACTTCAATGACCTCGGGTTAAAACTCTGGGAACAACTTAGGAGACATTTTTTTGTTCACTGACCTCGTATTGAAATTCTGGGAGGAACTTAGGAGACGTTATTACTTCAATGACCTCCCATTGAAACTCTGGGAGAAACTTAGGAGACGTTATTATTTGAATGACCTCCCATTGAAACTCTGGGAGAAACTTAGGAGACGTTATTACTTGAATGACCTCCCATTGGAACTCTGGGAGAAACTTAGGAGACGTTATTACTTGAATGACCTCCCACTGAAACTCTGGGAGGAACTTAGGAGAAGTTAAATTATTGAAGAAACGCAAAAGGTCATTTTAAGACAGCACTAGCGGTAAGTTATTAATCAGCCTTCAGCTAGAGTGTAAGTCATGTCACGTCATGTGATGTCATGTCATCCAGCTAAATTAACAGAATGATCTGTCGATGTGTCAGGCGGTCAGCGGGTAGAGTCTCGGCGTCAGGTTAGAGACTGGGCTCCTGCTGTGGGAGGTCTAGGGTTCCATTCGGTCAGCGGTCAGGATAGGACAGTCGCCGACAGTAGCTTTTGGGTGACTTTACTGTGAGTTGTTGTTGTTGGGTTGTTTTTTTTTAATTAAGATGGTGTACATATAAGATTATACTTAATTAGCTAATTCTGTAATTATTATGATTCATTATAATAATCATTAGAATCATGACATCATCATCATCATAATCATTATCATCAACAACATCAAGATCATTATCCTCAATATAGGTACTATACACCAAATACCACCACCACCACCACCAACCCACCAACACAAGAGGTGGGGGTGTTTTTAATTGGGCGCAGATTTCAGTCCGCCTGAAAGACTCTCTTACCACTCCTATGTCTACCTCTTGTAGTTAAAGTTAAAACGCAAACTAACAACGTAAAAACAAAATTTCAAGGAAAGCTAAAAATCATGTACTCACATTATTGGTTCAGTCCTAGGTATCCATAAATACTGGGTAAATCACTGGAGACATCCGGGTATTTACAATCCGGTAATGCTTGGGGAAAATGGGGTTGGTTGATAATCGGGACAATAGTTTAACCTGGAAAAAAAGAATATTTTTGAAAAATGTTGCCATCGTGAAGAAGCTAAAAACCATATTATGATTGGCTGATGTAAATACGTCGTGAAAATAGCATTAATACGAAATCAAAATCTACTTCAAATATTTGATTTCTTCACTGATCGTCAGTGTTTTTAAAATCGCCATCATCTGTTGGGGAGGCATCATTCAAAAACAAGACAAGGACAGACTCGACAAAATAGTGAGAAAAACAAAGGGGGAGAGGAGTAGTAGGTAAAACCAGGACGACCTAGACACATTGTTCAAAAAACAAAATTTTTTTAATCAAAAAAGATCCCACGCATCCTCTGCATAAAGAATATGACAACAGACAGATAAAAAGTAGAGGTAGACACAGAGCCCAAAGAGGAGAACTGCAGGATTTTAACTGCTTTCAGCCAAAATCAATTATACTATTCAATGATTAATATAAAAGTTAGAGACTGGTCAAGGCGTGTGTAAATACTACAGCTAGGCTTACAGAAAACTATTTGCAATATCTCTTTTAAATTTTATGTATAATATTATACTTTAAACTTATTATGCTCTTTAAACTTTACGATGTGATTTTAAATAATAATGATACCATTATTTTACACTCTATTTATTTATTCATTACAATC
The DNA here is from genome assembly GCA_033675545.1 of Elysia crispata. NCBI lineage: Eukaryota > Metazoa > Mollusca > Gastropoda > Plakobranchidae > Elysia > Elysia crispata. The sequence continues at coordinate 15,015 of JAWDGP010003274.1, read as the reverse complement.
TTTACAAGGTTAAGAATTCAGATAATTCTATAGGACATTTTTTATATTCATTTTTATCCTTATTATGAAAAGCCATAACTGTTTCCCTCCTAAGTTGACTTTGACGACAAAGGTGGTTAACCAGGAATGATCATATTGCGAGTGTGTGTGTGTGTGAGAGAGAGAGAGAGAGAGAGGGGGGGGGGGGCGATTTTTTGTTTTCTTCGCATTGCAACAGTTTCCATTTTGGATTAGGAGGATTCAAAATAAGATTCTCTTTCCAGCATTGTTCAAGCAAACCGCGAAACCTTAAGTTTGAAGACAGCTCTGATGGCCACTGTGACCAATTCGCTGTTGTCACAACATTTCACTGACTTTAATCAGTTTTAAACTGGTGTCTTGACCGACAGTAGCGAGAGGAAGTGTCAGGTGATGTGTAGACACTAGTTATATGAAACTTGTCTGGAGACTGACATGAACATTTCACTGACATTAATCAGTTTTAAACTGGTGTCTTGACCGACAGTAGCGAGAGGAAGTGTCAGGTGGTGTGTAGACATCAGTTATATGAAACTTGTCTGGAGACAGACATGAACATTTCACTGACATTAATCAGTTTTAAACTGGTGTCTTGACCGACAGTAGCAAGAGGAAGTGTCAGGTGGTGTGTAGACATCAGTTACATGAAACTTGTCTGGAGACAGACATGAACATTTCACTGACATTAATCAGTTTTAAACTGGTGTCTTGACCGACAGTAGCGAGAGGAAGTGTCAGGTGGTGTGTAGACATCAGTTATATGAAACTTGTCTGGAGACTGACATGAACATTTCACTGACATTAATCAGTTTTAAACTGGTGTCTTGACCGACAGTAGCGAGAGGAAGTGTCAGGTGATGTGTAGACATCAGTTATATGAAACTTGTCTGGAGACAGACATGAACATTTCACTGACATTAATCAGTTTTAAACTGGTGTCTTGACCGACAGTAGCGAGAGGAAGTGTCAGGTGGTGTGTAGACATCAGTTATATGAAACTTGTCTGGAGACAGACATGAACATTTCACTGACATTAATCAGTTTTAAACTGGTGTCTTGACCGACAGTAGCGAGAGGAAGTGTCAGGTGGTGTGTAGACATCAGTTATATGAAACTTGTCTGGAGACAGACATGAACATTTCACTAACATTAATCAGTTTTAAACTGGTGTCTTGACCGACAGTAGCGAGAGGAAGTGTCAGGTGGTGTGTAGACATCAGTTATATGAAACTTGTCTGGAGACAGACATGAACATTTCACTGACATTAATCAGTTTTAAACTGGTGTCTTGACCGACAGTAGCGAGAGGAAGTGTCAGGTGGTGTGTAGACATCAGTTATATGAAACTTGTCTGGAGACAGACATGAACATTTCACTGACATTAATCAGTTTTAAACTGGTGTCTTGACCGACAGTAGCGAGAGGAAGTGTCAGGTGATGTGTAGACATCAGTTGTATGAAACTTGTCTGGAGACTGACATGAACATTTGATTTCCTCAAACTGGTGTGTAGACGAGCAATGGCATGCAGGTGTGTACACAAGCAGTAGTGTGTCATTGTATTAGACACCTGGTTGTAGAGAGACAGAAATATGTCGATGTGTCAAACTGTACTGTCGGCAACTGGTGTAAGAGTGTCAAACCTATTTCTACAGAGACAGAAATATGTCGATGTGTTAAACTGTACCGTCGGCAACTGGTGCAAGAGTGTCAAACCTATTTCTACAGAGACAGAAATATGTCGATGTGTCAAATTGTACCGTGGGCAGCTGGTGTAAGAGTGTCAAACCTGTTTCTACAGAGACAGAAATATGTCGATGTGTTTAATTTAGCATGGGCACCTGGTGTAAGAGTGTCAAACCTGTTTCTACAGAGACAGAAATATGTTGATGTGTCAAATTGTACCATCGGCAGCTGGTGTAACAGTGTCAAACCTGTTTCTACAGAGACAGTAATAATTTAAGTCGATGAGTCATTAGACGAGCAGTAACTTAATAAAATGTCTTAGAAAAACATCAATATGTGAAAGAGTCAAATAATTATTGGCATATGCTGCAACATATCAGTGTGTCGAATTTCAAATTTGTGTGTCAAAAATTCAGAGTAAAATTAGCATATCCAATAACTTTGTCAATGTGTTAACGAATATTGTTGAAAAATCCTACATTGTTTATATCTGTATCGGGGCTTGTTTTTCAATTATTTTTTTTTTTTTGGAGGGGGGGATCTTTCTTGTTTTGTTTTGTTTTGGTTTTTTGTTGTTGTTTTTTTTTCAGATTTTCTATGAACTGTAGCTGTCACAAATATAAAAAAACTGATATGCAGAGTTAGGGTTTTTTTTTTTGTCCAGCGAAAATATTGTATGTTTTTTTCTCTCCTATTCTATGTTCGTTTCATTTTCATTTCGGTGGATCGCATGTAGAACTCCCAAACATATGAGAATATTTTGCAAGGATAAGATCTACTAGCACGCAACAGGAAGTGACCTATGACCCTGGGAATCAATCTCTGAACTAATGACCAAATAATAATCAACAATGACTTATTACATTAGTAAAGTGTTTTTACAGAGATGCTTTAATTTCTTTATAACAAAAAATAAAAGTATTGGATTCAAATTTATCCTTATAAAAAAAAAATTAATAAACCATGCCTCATGACATGAGTAAAGTATTTTAGAGAGATTTTTTAATTTCTGTACAAAACAAACCCAAGAGTTACATATCTAAAATGATCACGATAATAAAACATGCCATATGACATTATTACAGTATTTTAGAGAGATGTTTTAATTTCTTTACAAAACAAACCCAAGAGTTACATATCTAAAATGATCACGATAATAAAACATGCCATATGACATTATTACAGTATTTTAGAGAGATGTTTTAATTTCTGTACAAAACAAACCCAAGAGTTACATATCTAAAATGATCACGATAATAAAACATGCCATATGACATTATTACAGTATTTTAGAGAGATGTTTTAATTTCTGTACAAAACAAACCCAAGAGTTACATATCTAAAATGATCACGATAATAAAACATGCCATATGACATTATTACAGTATTTTAATTTTTTTCCAAAAAAAACAATAAGACTAATGGATCTAAAAAGATAAAAATAACAAACCATGCCTAAGGAAGAATTGTTTAAAAAAAAAAAGGACATTGATTTTTACGTCATTAAGAGCATGTTTTACAATGAAGCTTTACAGTGCATGTGATAAAGTTTATTAAAATACGGTTATTTTTCTTTTTCTTTTTCACTAAGATTTCTAAATCCACCGGAAATGTTTTCCGTCGACAAAGAGCAATCTTGGTGGTTAGTGGGAAACCGTTTGCTGTTCAGGTGTGTGCTCAGAATAGGCAAGTGCAAGCAGCGTGCAAGATCAGACATCCTCGCTTGGGTGGTGAAAAACTGTTTGAAAAAAAGCCTTAAACCAAGATACAGGGCTGATCCTAACTGAATTTAGATCCCCCAGTCATTTTTTTCCCACCCTCTACGAAGTTAAACTTTCCTGGTGCCCATAAGGATTATTACACTCGTTGTCTCAAGATGTTGACAGACAGTGTCACAACTGTGTTTGTACAGCAGTAAGCTTGCGACACGAAAGCCGCGAGATCGAATCTTGGCACGGGTAAGCTGCTGTTGCTGCTTCATACACTCACATACAGCAAATTTCACTGCAGCCTAGATGGGTTATATTTAGGAATGAGTTAAGTGAATCTGCAAGGAAAATGGCATTATGGCCCAATTCGTTCTTCGAAGATGACGTCAGAAAATATGTTTCGTGTAACGATGCGATAGTTGTCGGCATAGTGATTTTCGGTTATTCGCAATATTTTTTTAAATTCGAAAACTGATTAAGTTTTGACCTTAATGCCGTCTGATCAAAGGTCTTTTCTTTAATATAAAACTCAAATGTTGGTCAGTACCAATTTTTTTAATGCTTTTTTATGCTTTTTTATTCATTATGACCTTTTTTTTTCTTCAGATGTCTTATTAGATAAGACATGGACCTTCTGATATTTTCCTCGTTCTTCGGTAGACCAGAACAAAGTTTGATAGGCCCCATGAAACATACATGTAGAGAAGCTAACATAAGTCATGATTAAAAAAAAAATTCACTGAGAAGTTTTCAGGAAAAGTTCCCAGACAGTATCCTACACAACGCCGTATACGGTAAAGTAAAGCAGCCAAATTTAGACACTTAAATCACACTTATTCTGAAACAAGTTGTGGAGAGGTTATTTCTTTGGTTGGTTTCTGGTCCTACACAACGCCGTATACGGTAAAGTAAAGTAGCCAAATTTAGACACTAATATCACACTTATTCTGAAACAAGTTGTGGAGAGGTTATTTCTTTGGTTGGTTTCTGGTCCTGCACAACGCCGTATATGGTAAAGTAAAGCAGCCAAATTTAGACACTTAAATCACACTTATTCTGAAACAAGTTGTGGAGAGGTTATTTCTTTGGTTGGTTTCTGGTCCTACACAACGCCGTATAGGGTAAAGTAAAGCAGCCAGATTTAGACACTAATATCACACTTATTCTGAAACAAATTGTGGAGAGGTTATTTCTTTGGTTGGTTTCTGGTCCTACACAACGCCGTATAGGGTAAAGTAAAGCAGCCAAATTTAGACACTTAAATCACACTTATTATGAAACAATTTGTGGAGAGGTTATTTCTTTGGTTGGTTTCTAGTCCTGCCAACTTGTAAGGGCGACCAGACTTTTACTGTGGTAACCCGTGCAAAGAGCAGCGAAACGAAACTGTTTGTTTCAGCTCCAGAGGCGATGATTACGTACAATGTTGGTGTAGGCTGTACATCTACAGAGACTATACCCAGGCTTCCGCCAAGCTTTACGATAGAGCTACGAGGGTGAGACCCATCCCCAATCATCAGACTGAACTACCCAGCACCTCATCCTCCCTTGTACTCCCTTGTCCTCCCTTGTCCTCACTTGTCCTCCCTTGTCCCAACTATGCCCCTGACTGTAGCATCTCCTTTTTTTTTTAATTTAAAAAAAAAAGTTTTTTAAAAACTAAAAAAAAAAAAAACGGTGTGTTCGGTTTTCACCTCTAACCTTTCTCCAGGGGGAGGGGGGGAGCTTCTGTTGACACAGTCGCATCATCCTCATGATTTGCTCTCTTAACTCGACAAGAAAGCGGTAATTCCGACAGTGCTGGTATCCTATTATCTCCATTACACACAAACAAATGATAGTAATAGACTCTAGAGAGTGTACAGAAGATCAGCTCCCAGTTACTGTCGATATATCAATACCGCCTCTCATTCCACGAGTTCCTCCTCGTCTACTTTTTTTTCCATTTTTTCTCCTTTTTTTTCTTTCTTCTCTTGTTCTTCTTCTCATCCTCCTCCTCCTCCTCCTCCTCCTCCTACTACTACTACTACTACTACTCTTCCTCTTCTTGTTCTTCTTCTTCTTCTTCTTCTTCTTCTTTTTCTTCTTCTTCTACTTCTTGTTCTTGTTCTTCTTCCTCTTCTTCTTGTTCTTTTTCTTCTTCTTCTTCTTCTTCTTCTTCTTCTTCTTCTTTTTCTTCTTCTTCTTCTTCTTGTTCTTCTTCTTCTTCTTGTTCTCGTTCTTTTTCTTCTTCTTCTTCTTCTTCTTCTTCCTCCCCTTCTATTATCGTTACAATCATCAACATTATTATTATTATTACTATTATTATTATTATTATTATTATTATTATTATTATTATTATTATTATTATTATCATTATCATTATTATTATTATTATTATTATTATTATTATTATTATTATTATTATTATTATTATTATTAATACATTAAAATGTGCGTGTCTTATCATTACATTACTTTTGTTATAAGTATTAAAACTTTTTCTCTCTACCTCTTTTCCGTTACAATTATATAAATGAGCTTCCTACCTACATCCATCACAAGTAGCCCTCGCTTTATCTCCGCATACACACACACGCACTGTAACCAACCCCACACAGGTGAATTCACATGTGATCAGATAAATCTATCGACCCAGTGATCCGTGCTTGGTGATATCTACACTCACGCCACACACTGTGACCAACCCCACACAGGTGAACTCACGTGTGATCAGATAAATCTATCGACCCAGTGATCCGTGCTTGGTGATAGCTACACTCACGCCACACAGTGTGACCAACCCCGCCCAGGTGAACTCACGTGTGATCAGATAAATCTATCGACCCAGTGATCCGTGCTTGGTGATAGCTACACTCACGCCACACACTGTGACCAACCCCGCCCAGGTGAACTCACGTGTGATCAGATAAATCTATCGACCCAGTGATCCGTGCTTGGTGATATCTACACTCACGCCACACACTGTGACCAACCCCGCCCAGGTGAACTCACGTGTGATCAGATAAATCTATCGACCCAGTGATCCGTGCTTGGTGATAGCTACACTCACGCCACACAGTGTGACCAACCCCGCCCAGGTGAACTCACGTGTGATCAGATAAATCTATCGATCCAGTAATCCGTGTTTGGTGATATCTACACTCACGCCACACACTGTGACCAACCCCGCCCAGGTGAACTCACGTGTGATCAGATAAATCTATCGACCCAGTGATCCGTGTTTGGTGATATCTACACTCACGCCACACACTGTGACCAACCCCGCCCAGGTGAACTCACGTGTGATCAGATAAATCTATCGACCCAGTGATCCGTGTTTGGTGATATCTACACTCACGCCACACACTGTGACCAACCCCGCCCAGGTGAACTCACATGTGATCAGATAAATCTATCGACCCAGTGATCCGTGCTTGGTGATAGCTACACTCACGCCACACACTGTGACCAACCCCGCCCAGGTAAACACTCGAGTGATAAGATAAATCTATCGACCCAGTGATCCGTGCTTGGTGATAGCTACACTCACGCCACACAGTGTGACCAACCCCGCCCAGGTGAACTCTCGAGTGATAAGATAAATCTATCGACCCAGTGATCCGTGCTTGGTGATAGCTACACTCACGCCACACAGTGTGACCAACCCCGCCCAGGTGAACTCACGTGTGATCAGATAAATCTATCGACCCAGTGATCCGTGCTTGGTGATAGCTACACTCACGCCACACACAGCGACCAACCCCGCCCAGGTGAACTCACGTGTGATCAGATAAATCTATCGACCCAGTGATCCGTGTTTGGTGATAGCTACACTCACGCCACACACTGTGACCAACCCCGCCCAGGTGAACTCTCGTGTGATCAGATAAATCTATCGACCCATTGATCCGTGCCTGGTGATAGCTACACTCACGCCACACAGTGTGGCCAACCCCGCCCACGTGAACTCACTTGTGATCAGATAAATCTATCGACCCAGTGATCCGGGCTTGGTGATAGCTACACTCACGCCACACAGTGTGACCAACCCCGCCCACGTGAACTCTCGTGTGATCAGATAAATCTATCGACCCAGTGATCCATGCTTGGTGATAGCTACACTCACGCCACACAGTGTGACCAACCCCGCCCACGTGAACTCTCGTGTGATCAGATAAATCTATCGACCCAGTGATCCATGCTTGGTGATAACTACACTGACGCAGGATAAATCATTTGAACGGAGACGAGAAGTTTAAGGTGTGCGGGTAGAGCGAAAACACTCACTTTTGGTTTACAAGCTGCCTTAGTCATTAAGGTTTGCTGTCGTTGATGTTGTTGTTGTTGTTGTCGTGATGTTGGTGGTGGTGGTTGCTGCTGCAGCTGCCTCTGATATTGTTTGAAAAATGATGTTTTGTTAATCTAAGGCAGGTTTTGCTATGTCAAACTTTTAAATATTTTGAAATTTACTTTTTGAAATAAAAAATTTATTGATTTGTCGAATCATGCATTCATTCGTTCATTCGTTCAATTATTCATACAATGATACATGCATTCAATCCTTCATTCATTTCTTTATTCATTCATCCTTTCATTCATTCATAGGTTAATTCGTTGGTTTATTGTTTGTTTGTTTGTTTCATTGATTGGTTAAACAATTTATTGAGCTCTGAAACAGCCAGCCCACCTTTAACGTTGTTATAGCAGGGTTTTTTGGGTTTTTTTTTTTTTAATAGGAAACAAACTATTACAGAGGTTAATACCCACATTTAAGAGAAACAATATTATTTTATTTGATGCCGCAATTCTTTGCTGCTATGTTCTATGCCTTCCATCAGCCCAGATTCTAAACCTTTTTGTGGAAATTCCCTTCAACAAAACTAAATGCCCCAGATGTCATGGCGGATCAGCTCAGAGTGTCTTCCTCCATTAACGTCTTCTCTTCCATGGTGTGACGCTCAGAATCTGCGGTGAACACATTTCGAACAACAGAAGACGAGGCTGTGTGGGGGATGTTTTGGCGGTTTAGTCGTCCACCAATCAGATTGCGTGTAGCAAGCTCGTTTGTTGTGGTATGGCCAGTGTTTTTGGTTTAGAGACTATCGCTGGTATTGAAGCTACTCAGAGTCTGAATTAAGAAAACATCGCCTGCGATTAGGGAACGGAATATTTCAGAATTGTTTCATAAACCTTGTCTTTCAGATTTCCGTTCGAAAAGAAATGGGTCGCAAGATTTTTTAACATTATTTGTTCGTATGTTTGTTTGTTTCTTAAAATGTCCTTGCTTGGAATCGTGTTATTGATTTATTAAACAATGTGTCTCAGGTGTTTAAAACCACCAATCAATTCATCATCACTGACATAGTGTTATATATGTAGATAGGTAGATGGATGGATGGATGGGTCGATGGATGGATAGATAGATAGATAGATAGATAGATAGATAGATAGATAGATAGATAGATAGATATTTTAAAGTTTTATTATAACTCCAGTATAATTAATGTAACGATAGATTGCAAAAAAACAATTGTTTTCTTAATAATTATTATTATTATTATTATTATTATTATTATTATTATTATTATTATTATTATTATTATTATTATTATTATTATTATTATTATTATTATTATAGGAGATTGTTACGTGATAGCTGGTGAAAAAAGAAAAAAGAAAAAAATCAATATGTTTCTGAGTATTTTCTGTTTTGAACAGCCAGTTAAGTAAACATCAAAGATAAACAGCTTTTTTAGTCAAAAAAAGATGACTTTTTTCCGCTTTGAGCTGGCTTGGTGAAGGATTATAGCTTGTTTGTGGTGACAAAAAAACCAGTCCGGTTTAAGTTCAAAGGTTAACGTCTTTAATGGGAGTCTAGCTAGTTCAAAGGTTTTTACGCTTACACTAATGCTTGAGTAAGGTAAGTTAAGAAGAAAAAACTTAAATTACAAAAGAGGGAAAAGTATACTTAACCCAAATATCTAGCCAATATTTTCTCATACTTGAAAACTGCTAATTTTGCACTTTCCGAAACTTTTTTTTATAGATTTTTGTAAAGGCTTATAGCGCTCTGAATTCCCGCAGAAACAGTGTGGATTTGCTGTACTTCACAGCGGTACATTTATTATAACCTTTATCATAAAATATGTTAAGATGACAGAGAATTTTGAAAAATAGCTGTATATTCGTAAATATTGTGTCAGGTTGTAGGAAGGAGCTTAATGCATATTTTATATGACATAAATGAGTTAGATGGAATTTCCACTTTCTCTATTCGAGATATCGAGATACAAGACATGTATAATTTTATCTATCTTCAACCTATACTTTATTTGACAGCAAGGTCGAATAATCCAAGATGTGTTCAGGACACCAAAATGAAAGAAAAGCATCGTGAAAGTTCAATCTTACCCTGCATCACTGATGAAACAGAACAAATGCAGTTAAGTAAAAAAATTTAAGTCTTCTCTCTCTCTCTCTCTCTCTCTCTCTCTCTCTCTCTCTCTCTCTCTCTCTCTCTCTCTCTCTCTGTGTGTGTGTCTCTCTCTCTCTCTCTCTCTCCCTCCCTCTCTCTCTCTCCCTTCCTATCTCTCTGTCTCTGTCTCTGTCTCTCTCTATCTCTCTCTCTCCCTCCCTCCCTCTCTCTCTCTCTGTCTCTCTCTCTCTCTCTGTCTCTCTCTCTCTCTCTCTCTCTCTCTCTCTCTCTCCCTCCCTCTCTCTCTCTCTCTCTCTCTCTCTCTCTCTCTCTCTCTCTCTTTCTCTCTGTGTCCTCTTTTTTTCTCTAGTTTCCCTATTTTATCACGCTCGAATTCTTTCTCTTCTCTCTCACTCTCCTCTCTATGTTTCAATTTCACCAATAACTACTACTACTACTACTACTACTACTACTACTACTACTACTACTACTGCTGCTGCTGCTGCTGCTGCTGCTGCTGCTACTGCTGCTACTGCTGCTACTACTGCTATTACTTGCTGCTACTGCTGCTACTGCTGCTACTGCTGCTACTACTGCTACTACTGCTACTGCTACTGCTACTGCTACTGCTACTACTACTACTACTACTACTACTACTACTACTACTACTGCTACTACTGCTACTACTGCTACTACTGCTACAACTACTGCTACTACTCCTGCTACTACTGCTGCTGCTACTGCTGCTACTGCTGCTACTACTACTACTAATACTACTGCTACTACTGCAGGCTACTACTGCTACTACTGCTACTACTGCTGCTGCTGCTGCTGCTGCTGCTGCTGCTACTACTACTACTACTGCTGCTGCTGCTGCTGCGGCTACTACTACTACTACTGCTGCTACTACTACTACTGCTGAGGCTACTACTACTACTACTACTACTACTACTACTACTACTACTACTACTACTGCTGAGGCTACTACTACTACTACTACTACTACTACTACTACTACTACTACTACTACTACTACTACTACTACTACTGCTGCTGCTGCTGCGGCTACTACTACTACTACTACTGCTGAGGCTACTACTACTACTACTACTACTACTACTACTACTACTTACTACTACTACTACTACTACTATATAACCACGAATTTTCATTTTGATCAATAAATAAGCGGTCAGAATTTTCAGCCAATAGACCTAGCGATTCACTTTCTACGTCTTAAAGGTTTTGAATTTTCAAACTGTTAAAACTTGTTGGGGGGGGGGGGGGGGGCTATATTTACCGAATTTTCAATTCCATTTGTTAGTGTTGCTCTTCTGTCTTACAGATGTCGTAATCCGTGTAGACGGGCCTGGCCGCGACAGATCGTCTGCTTATCGCTCCGCAGAGCTCGTGGTCTTACGCCTTACCAGACACAGGCAATTTACGGGGATTCCCGCTAAACCAGACCACTTCCGCTTCTTTATAGGGATGAAGGTTTGAGATGGGAAGGATGGATGGTGAGAGCATCGGGGACGGAGAGACACGGAGACAGAAAGACAGACAGAGATAGAGAGAGAGAGGTGAGGGGGGGGAGAGGCAGGTATACTCGGGGTCTTACAGTAGTAAAATAAGTTCCAGAAAGAAAGGCAGAGAGACATGGAATCTTACAGTAGTAAAAGAGGTTCCCGAAAGAGAGGCAGACAGACAGAGAGTTTTACAGTAGTAGAAGAGGTTCCCGAAAGAGAGGCAGAGAGACATAGAGTCTTACAGTAGTACAAGAGGTTCCCGAAAGAGAGGCAGACAGACATAGAGTCTTACAGTAGTAGAAGAGGTTCCCGAAAGAGAGGCAGACAGACAGAGAGTCTTACAGTAGTACAAGAGGTTCCCGAAAGAGAGGCAGACAGACAGAGAGTCTTACAGTAGTAGAAGAGGTTCCCGAAAGAGAGGCAGACAGACAGAGAGTCTTACAGTAGTAGAAGAGGTTCCCGAAAGAGAGGCAGACAGACAGAGAGTCTTACAGTAGTAGAAGAGGTTCCCGAAAGAGAGGCAGACAGACATAGAGTCTTACAGTAGTAGAAGAGGTTCCCGAAAGAGAGGCAGACAGACATAGAGTCTTACAGTAGTAGAAGAGGTTCCCGAAAGAGAGGCAGACAGACATAGAGTCTTACAGTAGTAGAAGAGGTTCCCGAAAGAGAGGCAGACAGACAGAGAGTCTTACAGTAGTAGAAGAGGTTCCTGAAAGAGAGGCAGACAGACAGAGAGTCTTACAGTAGTAGTATTACAGGATGTTTCCGAAATAGAGGAGACCTGTGAACAGAGACAGGCAGACACACACACAGATAAATATCAGAAAAAAAAACACTATTTTAAGATAATAGAGAGAAAGAGCGACTTTAAAAAATCAGAGAAATTAAAGGTTATCGGAAGAGAAACGCTGAGAGAGACATAGAGAGAGAGAGAGAGAGAGAGAGGGGGGGGGGGAGGGTGAGAGACACTAAGATAGCCTTCTGGGACCTTAGAATGAGATAGGAACTAACAGAGAAAGAGAGAGATAAGAGAATGACGAAAGAAGAGAGAGATAGAGAGAAGAAGAAGAAGAAGAAGAAGAAGAAGAAGAAGAAGAAGAAGAAGAAGAAGAAGAAGAAGAAGAAGAAGAAGAAGAAGAAGAAGAACAAGAACAAGAACAAGAAGAAGAAGAAGAAGAAG
>JAWDGP010003273.1:352500-357327 GCA_033675545.1 Elysia crispata | reverse complement strand
GAACTCTATCACGATTATTCTTTACGTGGCAAGAAACAGAGTAACACTAGAAAACGAATATGTTTGTAGGCCTGTCTGATTACAAGCAAGTTTTGGAAGAGTATGACAAAGCAATAAGTAGGATAATGTTCTCAGAGGAAAATGGAAAAAAGGTTTAAAAAAAAATGGCTAATAACTCGTGAAGTATAATTAGTTGAGATGAAATCTAAGTGTCTCTGAGCGCCAGAAGGAAGCCAAGTGTTGGAAGAGCGTGACAGGACAACGAGGAGAACAATGTCCACACAGATTTTCTCAGGATTAAGTCAATTTAAAAACGAATATGTATACCTTTGTACCTGTATGACAAGAAGAAAGGCTCAAAAAGTCAGTTGTTGATAGGAGCGTTCTCTTTGTAAAGGACCATGTTTTGAGCCAGGACTACTGGGTGAAGATTGCAGAGTTTGTGGTGACCTACGATTATCACCAAAACACGCAACCAGACTTAGGCTCAACTTACAACGCTGTACTAACGGGATCGATAAACCATTAAAAAAATGAAAAAAAAAAAATCAAATAACTTTAAAACAGAATAGGGAAAACTAGCAAGGGAAAAAAAAAAGTTTTTCCCATAACGACAATTACCATATCTGACACCGTCAAACTCAGAGAAGAAAAAGTACAACTATGACCGTTATATAACGATAAAACATGGCAGCTCGCCATGGAAATGCATCAATTAAAATGAGTTTTGCAGATAGCGCAAGATATTTTTGTGCATAATGAGGTTGTACGGGAATTATTGCGTAACGATATTGTGATGTAAATCAAGAGATCATGCGGTGCTCTTCTCGTGTCGCCAAAGTTAAACCACTAGGGCAAGGAGTCGAAAAGTCAAGGTGGATAGGATAATCATATCCAAATAACCGTTAGATAGATCATGCGGTGCTCTTCTCATTTTGCCATTGTTCAGCCGCTGGGGGCAAGAAGTCGAGAAGTCAAGGTTGGCAGGATATATCCAAATAACCGTTAGGTAGATATGTTTCATTAGACATCAGCAGTCGAAGAGGCCGCATGGTCCTGGAACGCCGAGGCACGCTCTGAACACGCTGTGTTCATGGCAGTAAACCGATCTCGAAATATTTTTGCTGATTTTCTACCTCAACATTCGAGATGTAAGACTAGACGACAGTGTGTCCATGAACTTGGCACGACTTCTACCAGCATCCTCACAGTTTTGTAAATAACGTGGTGATAACAACATTAAACATAGATGTCAAAGGTCATTAAACTCCGAACCATGCTACTGATGATGGCAAGGGAAAAACAAAGATGGCGCTACCTGATAGTGTATCCGTACACCGAGCTACCTTTTCTATCACCGCTATGATGACAGTAAAACGGAATATCTGTATTTCAATCAGCCGTGGACATTTTTTCACCGCAATGAAAATAAGACGATACAAATTATGGAAAATTATACAAATAAACACAACAAAGTGCAGATGTTAAAGCGGTAATTCGAGCCAGTGTATGAATCTGCTGAGGTTTTTCTACCTCTACAGTGTAAAATAAACCAATTACTTCAAACGTACCGTACAGTCCTATGAAAAGGACCAGATCAACCCATACCAGAAATGTTGAATTCGTCTTCTAAACACCGGCTCCCGCCAAAATTTCTCACATGGCCCTTGCGGGCGGGACAAAGAAAACGCGTTTCTGCGTCTCGTGAACATGAAGTTGACCCCGTCGAGCATGGCAGGATATTCGGATTAATCCACACAGGACGTTATGCGCTCTTGTGTTCTTACATCACAATAATTAAAAACAAACAAACAAAAAACAACTTTGTGGTGCGCTTTTAGAAACGGATTTTTCTGTTGCAATTTTAAACCCATTGGGCAAGATCTCTCAGTGAGACCAAGTAAAAAAAAACCAAACTACTAGGATCTTGTAACAATATAATATGGGTTGTATGCTATGAAGGCCTTTAGATGTTTTAAATAATTTTAAGTTCGAGACTTATCTACAGTTTAGGTTAAAAAAGTGTGAGAAATAATTTAAATCCTTAGAGGCAAAAAAAAAAAGTTTAAGACAGGTATGAAGAGGAAGGTCTCCATGTATGTCAAACTGTATGGATTGATCTAGATCACTACAAACGGAGATTTCCTTCCGTTTCACTCTACAGCAGGGGTATCCAAACTTTTTGCAAAGAGGGCCAGATTTGGTGCCATAAAAAAATGTGAGAGCCAACCATTCAGCCTGATATTCTTTGAACCATTCACGCTTTATTATTATTAATTTTATGACAGAGGCTGCGAGCCAGTGTAAATTTTGAAACGGGCCCCATTTGGCCTGAGGAAAGGGCTTTGGACATGCCAGGCCTGCTGCATTCAATGAGTTGACCTAACCGGATCGGATATGGATGGAGTGCCACCTCGCGACTCGCTGGAGCGAGCGGTTTCAAGTTTAAATTACAAAACCCTAAATACTACTAACAGTATGAAATTAATGAAATAAATCTTATCTTCAAGAACTGATAAGTAAAAATCATCGAATCCAGTGCGAGAAGAATATCGTGTGACAATATTGTCTGTCATGTCTAAAATTGGCAGAAAGTAAATTAATATCTACGCTGATGATACAATTAAAAAAAATCAGAAATTGCAATGATCCATGGTTAATAAAATTGATAAATTTGCAGATATCGGCACAACTCACGCTAGGCTTCACAACTGAATATTTCTCGACGAATTCGAAACTTGTTTATGGGATTTTAGAGCAACACAAACATGCTAATGTCTTGAAAAGTATTTATTCGCGGCGATCAAAATCTACCTATTCGTGTTCAGCATATCAAATTCATTAAGAAAAATACAATTTTAAAGCTTAGGGTGGGTTGGGCCGATATCTGCAATAATACCGTAAAATGTACAAAAAAAATAATAAATAAATAAATAAATAAATAAATGAAATGAAATAAATAAAAATTCATTACAGACTAAAACCTCATTCAACCTTCACTATTTAATAAAAAAATAATAGAATAACATTATAGCGTACAACGGAAAAAAGGTACAAAGCAAGAGTTTCCTACCGTTAGTCAATGCAAAAATATTAAAAGATTGTGGAACGATTTTTACATCGTAGATTCTTCAATTGTAATAAATTTTCAATGATTTAGCTCTTTAAATCTGAAGCATTAAACTACATAGACAACACTCGACAAAAGGGCCAATAATTGTTGCCAGGACATAATTGTGGACCCATCAGCCGCCATTATAATAATAATAATAATAATAATAATAATAATAATAATAATAATAATAATAATAATAATAATAATAATAAAAATGTAGCTAAATTCGGGGGGCAAAGAAATATGGCGTTTTTCCTTCTGTCAACAATGGGCTTACCTGATATAAACATATTGTTATTAGATCTAGGTTCTGGGTCTCTAAGTAGTGGTCGTAGACTAATGGTTAAATTCCATTCTCAATGCTTTTTTGCGGATCAAAAGGAAGACTTTCAAAATTAAAAACAAAACAAAGGAACATTTTTGATTGCGTAATGACAAGGCTTCTGTTTATTTTCATATTTGGATTGGGCAGATCATGATGATGTTTATTTTTCATGCACGCTTTGTTTCAGATTTATATTATGTCAATACTCTGGATTGCCGATAAAGTTTTACATTTGTTACAATCAAGTAAGGATAGATTTTATTGACTTTTTGTGGAAAGAAAATCTATTGCTTACCCCTTTTGTTTTCTTCACGCTTTCTCTCTGCTTGTGGCTTTGGGACTGCGAAGACTTCCTACACCGTTTGGTAGATCTATAACTTTGACTGCTGTGAAATCTAGTCATCAAGTTTGGAAGGTTTACAGACTGTTCCAATTCATTCAGGCCTAGATCTACACCAAGTTTTGGTGCTAAATCTGAAAAAAAAATAACGTAAACTGTTTACATCAAAGACGACTAGATCTAGATGTAAGTGTAGAATAGAAATTCGATCTACAAAAATGTAGATTTGCAGTTTCAAGCTTTCCTGTCAGATAACGGCCTTCTCGATGACATGACAGTAACGCATGCGCACTGAATCAACTCAAGCATGCGCGCGCACCTCTTTCCCGCCAGATTAGTGACGTACCTACCTTTAGCGAAATTCACGAGCTATCGGCCTACGCTTTTTATTTCAGGTCCTTCTTGACGGAGTGGAAGATAAGCAATTTGGAGGATGTCAGGGCCTTTAAAGCAACTTATAATAGGAATAGATAACTAATTTTGCAAAGCCCAAAACTATTTTACAGATTTCTTTTGAACATTCATTATCATGTTGTTTTAAATAACTGCGAGGCTAAAAATCCCCGCAAGGCAGTGCGCTGTGATGGATTTAATGCAAAAATTCACAGCTTTCTGATAAGCGTTTGGAAGGATCTAAAAATAAATCGGGAAAGAACAGAATTAGTAGATTTCCTTTATCATTTTATCTCAGATGAAACTAGAAAAAATTTTCTGGGTCTTTGTTTTTTGTTTTTATTTTGTATTTTTTTTTTTTTTTTTGTTCGTGCTGCATTGGTTTCTTTCATTTTTTTTTTTTAATTCAAAATGATATCTAACCCTAGAGAATTATTTGAAACGAAATATAGTAGTTTAAAACACACAAAAAAGAGGGAAGGATGTATGAAATTGATGAAAGAAACAAATAAACCATTATAACCAAAGATAGGACTTGGGATTTACAAGCGCTAAGTTTTATTATTAAATTATACGTTAATCTTAATCTGCAAGGCTTTATCCTCAGATTTAATAGATGTTTAGGAACTTTACGATGCATCGTAAAGGTAGCCC
>JAWDGP010003273.1:325000-347500 GCA_033675545.1 Elysia crispata | reverse complement strand
CTATAGAGCTACTGTACATAGACACGGCCTGCTAATATTCCATATTCTAATTCTAAAGGCAATACAACAAGCAACAACTACGACACTGTAAAAACACTCTTTAATAACTTCAATCAATTATGCAGGCTTGGCTTTCATCATAGACCGATAAATTCATTAGACACGTTTAAAATAAAAGAGCAGGACAAAAGATATCTCTTCATCCATGTGGCTGAGTACAGTTTGCATGGCTGGGCTCATCACACATGCGAGTTTGAGTAGACTGTGTTATGAATAATTTGCATAATTAGCATCGCTATCATTCAGGAAGAAGATTAAAACCGTATAATATCACGTGACAATAACAAAAACACGAAATTAATGGCGGCCCGAAGTTTGAGTCATCTCCCTTTGTCTCTGTAGTTTGAGTTATTTCCCTTTGTTTTTGGAGTTTAAGTTATGCCCCTTTGTGTCTGTCGACAAAGAGCGACAATGAAACTGTAACATCCAACAAAAGATCGTCATCCCTCATGCAGCACACCGTGTAGATTACACAATGGTCTTTGCTCACTGCACCGCTTCGGGAAACACACATCTTTCCTGCAAGCAGCGCACAAAAATAATGTTTATATATTTATTTAAAAAAAAAAGTGTATAGTTTTGCATATAGGTCTAATTTTATAATTTCGTTCGATTTTAATCGTTAATGATAGGACCATTGAGTGCCAATTTGGCTTATTTTTTATTGTATTTTATTTTCGAGTTATTTTGTTTGTTTTCTGTTTGTTCCGTGGGTCGATGCGATGATGATGTCTATATATCTCTATCTCATATGTTTTATAATTGTAGTGAAAGTAATGTGATTTGAAAAAAAGTAATGGTGGAAGTGCATTTCTAACTCACAGAAAGAGAGAGAGAGAGAGAGAGAGAGAGAGAGAGAGAGAGAGAGAACGAGAGAGAGATAACAGAGAGAGTCATAGAGAGAGAGGCAGGGTAAGAGTGAGAGAGATGACAGAAGAGAGAGATGACAGAAGAGAGAGAGAGACAGAGAGAGATAGAGAGAGAGAGAGAGAGAGAGAGAGAGAGAGAGAGAGAGAGAGAGAGAGAGAGAGAGAGAGAGAGAGAGAGAGAGAGAGAGAGAGAGAGAGAGAGAGAGAGAGAGAGAGAGAGAGAGAGAGAGAGAGAGAGAGAGAGAGAGAGAGAGAGAGAGAGAGAGAGAGAGATGACAGAAGACAGAGAGAGAGAGAGAGAGAGAGAGAGAGAGAGAGAGAGAGAGAGAGAAAGAGATGCACTGTAAATGCTATCCATCTAAACCATGACTAATCCTGCCAAATGGATTTACAGACACGGGCACGGCGGATAATGAATTAGACAGGGTGAGATAGGCCGTGTGTGTCAAACCACCATGATCATCAGATGCTGTGTAGATCCTGTACAGGACCAACCTCTAGGCCCATTTCTGGACTACACGCCTTTCACAAATGATAGTATCATCTTCAGACCAAAGGCACAAGATGGTGTGTATTGTATTTCCCAGTTGATGTCAACTAGATCAAAGATTCGGAGATTTCTCAAGGCACCAAGGCACAGCATCTTGGAGAATGGCCGCAGGCTGCGTGATAGACATACGTCACCACTTGAAATGCCAACGCAAATGGCATAAATTAAACCCGCGAAACTAATCCGTAACGTCGAGTTGTCCTATTGTTCTAATACATGGAATAAGGTAACAAAAGGATTTTTCTTTTTCTGGGTATGAGCCGTTTGGCTTATTCTCTTCATGTTTGTTTTCACTTGCAACAAATGATGAATATTTTTGACCAAGACCATTTTAGTTGCAGTTATTGTGTGGTTTCTAAATGGTTTACCCATATCATAGTGCTAGGAGTTTGTGAGTTTGGAAATTTTCGGTCACCTACACTAACACTATCAGCTGGAAGAGGGAAGATGCCTTAATGACAGAAGGCCACGGCAATTAAGGTTTGAGGAGGAAGGTCTACACATTAATCCAAATTTCCCAAAAAAAGGATTATACAGTAATCCAAATCTTCCGAAGAAAGGTATACAGTAACAGTAATCCAAATCTGAGGAAGGTCCAAACAGTAATGCAAATCTGAAGGAAGGTCTACACAGTAATCCAAATCTCTGGACGAAAGGTCTACACAGTAATCCAAATTTCCGGAAGGAAGGTCTACATAGTGATCCAAATCTCCAGACGAAAGGTTTACATAGTGATCCAAATCTCCAGACGAAAGGTTTACATAGTGATCCAAATCTCCGGAAAGAAGGTCTACATAGTACTCCAAATCTCCGGACGAAAGGTTTACATAGTGATCCAAATCTCCGGAAAGAAGGTCTACATAGTACTCCAAATCTCCGGACGAAAGGTCTACATAGTACTCCAAATCTCCGGAAAAAAGGTCTACATAGTACTCCAAATCTCCGGACGAAAGGTCTACATAGTGATCCAAATCTCCGGAAGGAAGGTCTACGCAGTACTCCAAATCTTTCTACACAGTAACCCAAATCTCCGGAAGGAAGGTCCACACTATAATCCAAATCTCACAATTCGAAGCTGCTATAATGACGCGCTCAGCACCGATGAATCTAACGTGAGTATTACAGAGATCTAGGACGGTTCTTAAAAAATAAATTGACTTGCAGACGATTGAAAGCTAATGGTTTTGGCATAAAATTCAATGCACCGCAAAGTCACAATGTATCAGTTTCTGTTAATACCAGCTCTAAAATAATCACCGAATGTGGAAATTATGGACATCATTTCAGAAAGATTCGAACTCCGGTCCTGACCCATGTTAGGTCAATGGTTTGATCCCTCAAAGGAGATTCTGCAGAGCGCCCCTTTCTTGTAGCGGTAGAAACACCTTTGGTCCATCTTTCTATCGATACAAGAAAGGAGATGATCTGTAGTTGGAAGTTCAATTAGAGAGATAATCCTTTTGCCAATGAATGAATCAGTCAATAAATCAATCAATGAGTCAATGAATGAATGAATCAATCAACCAAATATCGGTTAGGAAACATTTATTTTAATCCTTTCATGTTTCAACCAATCACGGGCAGCGAATCTGTCTCTTTTCATGCTAGACTTGTAGCAGTGCACAGATGCAATATCTCCAGACGGACCCCCACTAACACTAATCTAATCATTGCTGATTTATCCCAAGCATCACAACCAGGCAAAATTTAATCCAGTACTTAATTTACTTTATTTGCCGCGCAATAAATTATGCCTTTTATCATTTGCATAACTAATAAACAGCTTTGAATTCCCGTAAAGTAGTGCACCTGAAGGCACCTTTAGCGTTCCTAAATAAAATTAACGATATGCGTTTTGAAGAAAGTTTAAATAGAATAGGAAAAAATGAAGCTATCTTTCAGTTTTCACACAAAGTCAACAGCAGATCCGAAGACGGTCATACTTAGTTTTTTTAACCCAATTTAGAAAGTTGTGCCATCCAATTTTCAGCCATTATCATTAACATAATTATTCAAAATGTAGATTGTACCTTTTTAAAACATTCGGAATCTAAAACATTTTATGCAAGAGTGGCTAGGAAATAACCAGATACTACAATTTCTTAAACCAAAATAACAGATTCATTTAGATTGTCTAGTTGAATTCTCAACTACTACCGCTACCAGGTTAAAAGTTGAAGTTTGGTCAACATCTTTGAATCTAACTTTTCTTGAGCTTTTAAAGATCAAGATTAAGATTTAGGTGTAGATCTAGAGTTGAAATTTTTGCTCCACAACCTTATTTGTGGTGTCAGAGATAACTTATCCCACTTCATTTTTAGTAGTAGATCTAGACCTGCAATTTTAGGTCCACAACAGTATTTGTGATGTCAGATATATCTTCTCCCAAGTAATTTTTTTCCCCTCCAGTTCTGGATTGTCCTAACATCAAAACCACCCAGTGTAACTTTAATTATTATTTACATGACAGAATGTGACCACCATATCATGCAGAAAAGTGTCATTTGACAGCCTCATAAAAGAAATTGACCTTTGGCTTGTACTGGGGTTTTGTTCTTACTGTTTCCAATGATCAAATTTCTCAAAATTCTTTACCAATGAGTAGGCCTTTGTTACATACATGATGAACATTCGCATTGGAATAATATATTCTAGCTTGTTCTTCTATTCTCCTCAAACTTACCCTTCCATCTCTCTCTCTCTCTCTCTCTCTCTCTCTCTCTCTCTCTCTCTCTCGCCACCCTCTCTCCTATTCTTCTCGAATCCTCTCTTTATCTCTCTCTCCCCGCTGTTTCGCTTTCTACCCCCCCCCCCCTCTCTCTCTCTCTCTCCCCTGTCTCTGTCTCTACACCCCCCCCCTCTAATCTCTCTCACTCTTTTTACCCTCTCACCTGTCCTTCTCAAATAATCTCTTTATCTCTCTCTCCCCCCTCTCTCTCTCTCTTCCCTCTCTCTCTCTCTCTCTCTCTCTCTCTCTCTTGTTACCTTCTATCCCTCTCCAATCCTCTTCTCATCTCTCCTCAGACGTCACTCTTCTATCCCTCTCCAATCCTCTTCTCATCTCTCCTAAGACGTCACTCTTCTATCCCTCTCCAATCCTCTTCTCATCTCTCCTAAGACGTCACTCTTCTATCCCTCTCCAATCCTCTTCTCATCTCTCCCCAGACGTCACTCTTCTATCCCTCTCCAATCCTCTTCTCATCTCTCGTCAGACGTCACTCTTCTATCCCTCTCCAATCCTCTTCTCATCTCTCGTCAGACGTCACTCTTCTATCCCTCTCCAATCCTCTTCTCATCTCTCGTCAGACGTCACTCTTCTATCCCTCTCCAATCCTCTTCTCATCTCTCGTCAGACGTCACTCTTCTATCCCTCTCCAATCCTCTTCTCATCTCTCGTCAGACGTCACTCTTCTATCCCTCTCCAATCCTCTTCTCATCTCTCCTCAGACGTCACTCTTCTATCCCTCTCCAATCCTCTTCTCATCTCTCGTCAGACGTCACTCTTCTATCCCTCTCCAATCCTCTTCTCATCTCTCCTCAGACGTCACTCTTCTATCCCTCTCCAATCCTCTTCTCATCTCTCCTAAGACGTCACTCTTCTATCCCTCTCCAATCCTCTTCTCATCTCTCCCCAGACGTCACTCTTCTATCCCTCTCCAATCCTCTTCTCATCTCTCGTCAGACGTCACTCTTCTATCCCTCTCCAATCCTCTTCTCATCTCTCGTCAGACGTCACTCTTCTATCCCTCTCCAATCCTCTTCTCATCTCTCCCCAGACGTCACTCTTCTATCCCTCTCCAATCCTCTTCTCATCTCTCCCCAGACGTCACTCTTCTATCCCTCTCCAATCCTCTTCTCATCTCTCCTCAGACGTCACTCTTCTATCCCTCTCCAATCCTCTTCTCATCTCTCCTCAGACGTCACTCTTCTATCCCTCTCCAATCCTCTTCTCATCTCTCCTCAGACGTCACTCTTCTATCCCTCTCCAATCCTCTTCTCATCTCTCCTCAGACGTCACTCTTCTATCCCTCTCCAATCCTCTTCTCATCTCTCCCCAGACGTCACTCTTCTTCCACGCCACTCATCGGCCAGCGCCACCACGGTCACTATGGTGTTACACTAGAGCACACGACCAGTCCACTGGAAGATGGGGTTCAAACACAGTCCCAAATTCTCAACCTCCTGACCAGTTGCTGGCTAGCGAGGTAGGTTAGGTGCTGAGCTCAGTTAATAATATGAATGGTCCATGGCCCTCTCTGTCTCTGTCTCTGTACCTGACTCTCTGTTACTCTCTGTCTCTATGTGCTGAACTTAGTCAATAATAGGAATCGTCCACGACCTTCTCTGTCTCTCTCTGTTTCTGCCGCAATCTCTCTGTTCCTCTGTGTCTCTCCCTGTCACTATATCCGTCTGTCTGCCTGCCTCTTCCTGACACTCCGTCTGTCTGCCTAACTCTCTGTCTCTATGTGCTCGACTTAATAAATAATAATGAATGCTCCATGCTCTTCTGTGCCTCTGTCTCTCTGCCTCTCTCTGTCCCTCCCTGTCACTTTATCCGTCTGTCTGCCTGTCTCTGTTTCTAGGTGCTGATTTCATAAATAAGAGGATCGGCCCATGACCTTCTCCGTCTCTATCTCTCAGTGTCTCTCTGCATGGCTGCTCCCTCCCTCAAATCTCTCCCAAACACTCCTCCCTCTCCTCCCCCCCTCTCTCTCTCCATCTCTCAGTGTCTCTCTGTCTGTATGGCTGCTCCCTCCCTCAAATCTCTCCCAAACACTCCTCCCTCTCCTCCCCCCCCTCTCTCTCTCTCCATCTCTCAGTGTCTCTCTGCATGGCTGCTCCCTCCCTCAAATCTCTCCCAAACACTCCTCCCCCCTCACCCCGTCCCCCCCCCCTCTCTCTCTCTATCTCTCAGTGTCTCTCTGCATGGCTGCCCCCTCCCTCAAATCTCTCCCAAACACTCCTCCCCCCTCCACCCCCCTCTCTCTCTCCATCTCTCAGTGTCTCTCTGCATGGCTGCTCCCTCCCTCAAATCTCTCCCAAACACTCCTCCCTCTCCTCCCCCCCCCCTCTCTCTCTCCATCTCTCAGTGTCTCTCTGTCTGTATTGTTGCCCCCTCCCTCAAATCACTTCGAAACTCTACTCCCCTCCCCCCCCCTCTCTCTCTCTATCTCTCAGTGTCTCTCTGTCTGCATGGCTGCCCCCTCCCTCAAATCTCTCCCAAACACTCCTCCCTCTCCCCCCCCTCTCTCTCTCTCCATCTCTCAGTGTCTCTCTGTCTGCATGGCTGCTCCCTCCCTCAAATCTCTCCCAAACACTCCTCCCCCCTCACCCCCCGCCCCCCCCCCCTCTCTCTCTCAATCTCTCAGTGTCTCTCTGTCTGCATGGCTGCTCCCTCCCTCAAATCTCTCCCAAACACTCCTCCCTCTCCTCCCCCTCTCTCTCTCCATCTCTCAGTGTCTCTCTGTCTGCATGGCTGCTCCCTCCCTCAAATCTCTCCCAAACACTCCTCCCTCTCCTCCCCCGCCCCCGCTCTCTCTCTCCATCTCTCAGTGTCTCTCTGTCTGCATGGCTGCTCCCTCCCTCAAATCTCTCCCAAACACTCCTCCCCCCTCACCCCGTCCCCCCCCTCTCTCTCTCTCCATCTCTCAGTGTCTCTCTGTCTGCATGGCTGCTCCCTCCCTCAAATCTCTCCCAAACACTCCTCCCCCTCACCCCGTCCCCCCTCTCTCTCTCTCTATCTCTCAGTGTCTCTCTGTCTGCATGGCTGCTCCCTCCCTCAAATCTCTCCCAAACACTCCTCCCCCCCTCTCTCTCTCTCTATCTCTCAGTGTCTCTCTGCATGGCTGCTCCCTCCCTCAAATCTCTCCCAAACACTCCTCCCTCTCCTCCCCCCCCCTCTCTCTCTCCATCTCTCAGTGTCTCTCTGTCTGCATGGCTGCTCCCTCCCTCAAATCTCTCCCAAACACTCCTCCCTCTCCTCCCCCCCTCTCTCTCTCTCTATCTCTCAGTGTCTCTCTGTCTGCATGGCTGCTCCCTCCCTCAAATCTCTCCCAAACACTACTCCCCCTCACCCCGTCCCCCCTCTCTCTCTCTCTCCATCTCTCAGTGTCTCTCTGTCTGCATGGCTGCTCCCTCCCTCAAATCACTTCGAAACACTACTCCCCCCTCACCCCGTCCCCCCCCTCTCTCTCTCTCTCCATCTCTCAGTGTCTCTCTGTCTGCATGGCTGCTCCCTCCCTCAAATCTCTCCCAAACACTCCTCCCTCTCCTCCCCCCCCTCTCTCTCTCTATCTCTCAGTGTCTCTCTGTCTGCATGGCTGCTCCCTCCCTCAAATCTCTCCCAAACACTACTCCCCCTCACCCCGTCCCCCCCTCTCTCTCTCTATCTCTCAGTGTCTCTCTGTCTGCATGGCTGCTCCCTCCCTCAAATCACTTCGAAACACTACTCCCCTCCCCCCCCCCTCTCTCTCTCCATCTCTCAGTGTCTCTCTGTCTGCATGGCTGCTCCCTCCCTCAAATCTCTCCCAAACACTCCTCCCTCTCCTCCCCCCCCTCTCTCTCTCTCTATCTCTCAGTGTCTCTCTGTCTGCATGGCTGCTCCCTCCCTCAAATCTCTCCCAAACACTCCTCCCTCTCCTCCCCCCCCCTCTCTCTCTCTCTCTATCTCTCAGTGTCTCTCTGTCTGCATGGCTGCTCCCTCCCTCAAATCACTTCGAAACACTACTCCCCCCCCCTCTCTCTCTCTCTATCTCTCAGTGTCTCTCTGTCTGCATGGCTGCTCCCTCCCTCAAATCACTCCCAAACACTACTCCCCTCCCCCCTCCCCCCCCTCTCTCTCTATCTCTCTCTCTCTTTCTCTTTTCCTAGTTTTCTTCCATCTCTCTCTGTAAACAAACTTTTATATATTTTTGTCTACTTGCGAAAGGCCCCAAGACACATCACGCGCGATACACAAATAATTATGACGTCTTGTGTTGTCACGCATGCCTGGTCAAACTCGTTATCATAGAAAAGCGCGCCCAAGTTGGTGATGGGCCAAACCGAAGATCCAGAGCCGGATTTATCAAATCCGCTTGAATAAACCTTTCGATTCCAAATACACCTTATTTATATTAACCTGTAAGATTATTCTAATTTATTTTATATTCCTCTTTTATTATTTTTCTTCGAAACCATAATAGGTTTTTAAACATTAAAGAAAATAAAACGCTGTCATCAGCATAAGACTGAAATATGAGAGAGAGAGAGAGAGAGAGAGAGAGAGAGAGAGAGAGAGAGAGAGAGAGAGAGAGAGAGAGAGAGAGAGAGAGAGAGAGAGAGAGAAACAGACAGACAGACAGACAGACAGACAGAGACAGAGAGAGAGACAGAGAGAGACACAGAGAGAGAGACACACACACAGAGAGAGACACAGAGAGAGAGAGAGAGAGAGAGAGAGAGACAGACAGACAGACAGACAGACAGACAGACAGACAGAGACAGAGAGAGATAGATAGATAGAGAGAGAGAGAGAGAGAGAGAGAGAGAGAGAGAGAGAGAGAGAGAGAGAGAGAGAGAGAGAGAGAGAGAGAGAGAGAGAGAGAGAGAGAGAGAGAGAGAGAAAGAGTTTAAGGTCGAGGGGACAAAACCTTTACCTTTATTTCTAGAGCATCAGTTCCTCTCGGTTTCTTTGGTATTTTCGATTCAGTCTGTATACGTCAAGGTGATCCCATCTAGTTCAGACCTGTTCATATACAAGGTAGAGGTGAATAAGATGGGATCCGACACTCATCCACGGACTTCTCATGATTCAGGACATACATTCTACCCACTGTGCCACCACTGTTTTGGATGGCCACTTGCTTAAGACAGTAATCGACAAAGAGTTTGCTAGATTTAGACAGTTTTGCCGAATACATCAAAGAAAGTACTGACTAAGAGTGCTCTAGATCTAGATACTGATACAGTTAGGCTGGATACACCATAGAAAGTACTGATTAAGAGTGATACAGTTAGGCTGGATACACCATAGAAAGTACTGATTAAGAGTGCTCTAGATCTAGATACTGATACAGTTAGGCTGGTCACACCATAAAAAGTACTGACTACGAGTGCTCTAGAATCTAGATACGGATACGCTAAGTCGAATACACTATATGAAGAGCCGACTAAGAGTGCTTTAGATCTGGATACTGATACAGTTTGGCCGAATACACCGAAAGTACTGACTACGAGTGTTCTAGAATCTAAATACGGATACGCTAGGCCGAATACACTAAATGAAGCTTTAGATCTAGATAGGCCGAAGGATACAATTTTGCCGAATACACTATAGAAAGTAGGATACTGACTAAGAGCAATCTAGATTTTGATACGGATAGTTTGGCGGAGTAGACAATAGGCAGTCCTGACTAACAGTAATCTAGATCTAAATACAGGTACGTTTGGACGAATCAACTATATGAAGATCTGACTAAGAAGAGTGCTTTAGATCTAGATAGGCCTACGGATACAGTTTTGTCGGATACACCATAGAAAAAACTGACTACGAGTACCCTAAACCTAGATACGGATACAGTTTGGCCGTTTATGCTACAGAGAGTAAGAATCTAAGGTGAAGGTGAAATCTTTCATTCAAGCGCCCATAAGCGGCAGTACATTAACTTGTGACACTGACAGATGCAGGTGTTACGATGCTCCAGTTTCCTCGCCTCAAGGATAAACTAGTTTTGTTTTTGTTTTTTTTCTCCTTTATCATGAGAAATCTTTGCTGGTAATTCTACGCTGTCTCTATGCTGCAGAAGATTGGCTCCACAAAAAAAAAAAATTTACATTTTCTCTACAAGGATTTTTTTGCACTTTATCCGCCTGCAAGACGGATCGTGGCCTATATTTCGATTGAAAAAAAAATGAATAAATATTGTTATTCCCATGCTTATAAGGTGGGTCATACTGACTCTTTATAATTTGCTGTAAATTGAGAAAGTGGCGGCTACTTTGAAATCTCTGAGATAACTCCGCCATATGAGCTTCATTGCCACTGCATAGGGATGAAAATAGGCTTTTGCAATGTCAGGGATCAGTTGGTTTTGTTTTTTTCGTTTATTGTCGTACTTTTTAACAAACAAATATGGACGCAAATAATAATAAAAAAAAAAAAGTGAGAATAAAATGAGATAATTTATTATAGCCGACACCTTTAGTCACTGAAGGTCAAGAAGTTAATTCCCTCTTCACCTGGTAACCCATCTGTGACCCCTGACCTTTGCTCGTCTCACCTGTATTGTAATAACCGTCATGCTACGATGGACTGAGCGGTGATTTTTTTCTGCTGTCTGACTCTGCTCAGAGACAATAGGGAGAGAATATCATGACGTCACTGCCCGTAAAAACATTAATAATATTACTCTTTGGTTCTAAACATGTC
The DNA here is from genome assembly GCA_033675545.1 of Elysia crispata. NCBI lineage: Eukaryota > Metazoa > Mollusca > Gastropoda > Plakobranchidae > Elysia > Elysia crispata. The sequence continues at coordinate 336,612 of JAWDGP010003273.1, read as the reverse complement.
GTGGTCTATACTACCTCAATCCCAAGGTTGGCCTAGTTAGTCTAAAACGCGTTTATTTAAAGCTACAAAGTTTTGTTCTCGTCAGGTTCCTGTACTTTGATTAAAACTTAGATCTACTATCCGTGCGAAAATCACGTATCAGATGTGAAGGTACGTGTTTTCTGTTGCTGTCAGATTGATTCGACCTATCAGTGACGTCACACTTTTTTCTACCTATTAATTTTTTATGGCTTGGCGATTATATCTAAAGAAAAGGAAAATCAGTATAAAGACTGTATAAAGAATCGCCATTTAAATTCCACCACTAGGATGTAGTCAAGGGAAAAAGATGCTGGATTGATCTCGAAAAAAAAACAAAAGGGACAGCCTAACCCAATGAAGGAAATCGAATAATTCTTTACTTTCCCAGTCTGTTTTTTTATCCTTTTAAACGCTTATTAGAAAGCTGTGAATCTTTGCATTAAGTGTATAAAAATAGACTGCCATGCGGGAATTCTTAGCCGCGCAGTTATTTAAACCTACATGATAATGAATATTTAAAAAAAAATCTCTAAATAAATTAGGATTTTAAAAAAATTAGTTAACTATAATCCTACTAGACAGGATAAAAATGGAAACTTGATTCAAATGGCAGTGTTAGCTATCAAGGTTTCGGCTGTTCAAGCAAAATCTACAGATTTAAACTTGTTTTGAACAGGGATGCAGATTGGTCTTTAACAGCACATCTGCTAATTTCTAACATTTAGAATAATAAGCCAAGAGATTCACACTTGACCTATCAAGCAAGGGTTTTAAAATTTTGTTTTTTTGAAGCCATTATGTTTGACAATGTACAGCATTTGCCCTGAAGCCTTTTTTTTTCTTTACGATGGAACTGTCCATGATTAAGGAACACTTGCACTGTACACGACGTATAAAACCACGAAGAGGTTTTTTTTTTGTTTTGTTTCGTCTTTTTTTTTTTAAATTATCTTCTTTAGAAATAGTTATATAACACATTGGACAGCTGTTGCCCAGAAGCCTTTTTTTTAAACGATGGAACGGTTCATCATGAAGGAAAACTTACACTGTACACAACATGCAAAACCATGGAGAGGGGTTTTTGTTTGTTTTGTCTTGTTTTGTCTTTTTTTAAAATCTTCTTTAGAAATAGTTATATAACACATTGGACAGCTTTTGCGAAAAAGCCTTTTTTTTAAAGATGGAAGGGTGCGTGATGAAGGAAAACTTGCACTGTACACAACATGTAAAACTATGGAGAGGGTTTTTTTTTGCGTTTTGTTTCGTTTTATTTAGTCTTTTTTTTTAAATTTTTTTTTAAAGTGATTATATAAGACAATGGAAAGCTTTTGCCCCCTTCAACCCTTTTAATGATGGAACGGTTAATGGTGTAAGACAGCTTGCATTGTAAATAACATGTAAAACTACATATTATTTGAAGAGCTTGTTGCTATTGCGACACCTTGGGATTATAGAATAGAGATTTGGACTCTCTGTCGGCACTGGGGGATGAACTTTGATCCTCTCAGGCAAGAAGCCTCAACTCTGTCATTCTGTCCTAGGGGTCCTACACGGAGACACAGGGGCGGTGGTGGGAGGCTTGGAGGGGTGGAGAGGAGAGGAGAGGATGAGCAAGATCAACAACTCTTATTGATGATGTGTTGATCTCACAATCTGCATTTGTCGTGAAAGAGATCCATGTGATAAACCCAACATGAGTCCAACATCTCACCACCTGTTTTGAAGGTCCTTACCAACTAATGCAGAAAGTTTAAAAAGAAGTTTAAAATGACGTAGTCACTATGAATTAATGCGGTTTTTTTCTTCTGTATGACGCTCCTTAATACAATGATGTGTCTTGTTATGATGCTAAGTTCTCTCCCCTTACTCTCTCTCTCTCTCTCTCTCTCTCTCTCTCTCTCTCTCTCTCTCTCTCTCTCTCTCTCAGGGAGGGGCGGGGGACTTTCTCTGTGAGTTTTCTGGTAAGAAGCCTCATTCACAATCTCCCCCACTAGATTGCTTCGTTTAGAACAATGGATGCTATCTAGTCGACGGTCAATATGATATGGTTAGAACAATGGATGCTATCTAGTCGACGGTCAATATGATATAGTTAGAACAATGGATGCTATCTAGTCGACGGTCAATATGATATGGTTAGAACAATGGATGCTATCTAGTCGACGGTCAATATGATATGGTTAGAACAATGGATGCTGGCTAGTCGACCGTCAATATGATATGGTTAGAACAATGGATGCTATCTAGTCGACGGTCAATATGATATGGGCCACCAGCCCACCAGCAATGGTCCGAAACATAACAACACTTATTCCGCAACTTACAGTTACGCCTAACTTCATATCACATCATTATGTTTCTCGTCCGGCCAGCGTTTCACCAAACAAAGTTTCAAATCACCCAGCAAGAGAAGCGAAAAAAAAAAAACAACAACGAATAACCGGAGAAAAATATCCTTGAGTTTTGGCTGAGAGTTTTGACCTGACGTGATCCGTGGACCTGAACCAGGGGATGTGGCCAGACTAATCCCTTATTTAATACCGAACAGATTACTTCCCTTGATGGACTCCTTCCAAAGTGTGCGGCGTACTTCAGGTCAAGGTGACATTGATCTTAACAGTGCAGCATGCAAGCACCGCCTTCAAAGAACCATGAAATTAACAAAAGCCGTTGAGCAAAGTGCGAAGGAAAGTGCATGTCTGAAACCAAAACACAACAAAATTAATCCACGCCGTCGGAGAGATTAACTAGGGAATGCCTTATAGCGAGATGGGATAGTAGCTCTCTTTGCGTAAACTGGTAAAGGGCTTTCATTAAACGCTCGGCCTTCATCATGGTTTAGTCACTAAACGGTCTCCTTGGTAAGGGAGATCAGTGAAAAATAATGATTTTTCCTAGCTAAAGTAAGTTTAATTCATTTAACCCAATCACTTCTAAGTAGGTCATATTGACCTGAGGGTGTCGGCAAAAGCTATTTTTAGAAATAAAAACGAATGCTATTGAACTGAGCTTTTATAAAAAGCCATCTGCGCGTAACGACCTACATTTTAAATACAAAGTTTGAAAAATTCGAGGCTTTAAATGTGTGGCAGTGTGGCATTAATGTTTACTGTACCAACACATACAGGATGGGTCGATATGATCCATGTATTATAAAATAGAAGGATGTCCACCTGCCCAGCCGCAATATTCATGACATCCCCCTGCAGCAGCGCTCAAGCACACGGTGCTGAGTTATCTCGGAGATTTCTTGGTAACAACATTCTCGGGTCAATATGACCCACCTTGTTAAAAAAAAGGAAAAACAAGATGGATTTTTTTTTTTTGGCAATAGAAAAGAAATATTAAGGGTCATAATGACCCTCGTTGAGGGCGAATTCTCTTTAAAAGCGTTGATTTAACAGGAAAAACAAGATGCTTTTTTTGTCATAGAACTTGTAAGGGTCATAATGACCCCCCTCCCCACCCCCTCTTTGTCGGTGAATAAGGTTTAAAAGCCTTGTTAGGAAAGGAAATAAGAGATGTTTTTTTTGCCTTACAAAATTAATTATAAGGGTCATAGTGACACCCCACTCCTCCCCCTTTGGAGGCGAATAAGGTTTAAAAGCCTTGTGAGGATTAGAAAAACAAAATGATTTTGGGTATTAGAAATATAAGGGTCATAATAACCCCCCCCCACACACACACACACACACACCCCTTCCCCCTCGCCTTTGTAGGCAAGTAGAGTTTAAAGACCTTGAAGAAATATGGTTATGAGATGACGGAAGTCCAATGAGAAGCCTGAAGTAGAGTACTCAATAGTTATGTCCCAAACACTGTCAAGAAATCGTTTTTTATGACCCCCACCTTACAGGGGAATACAGTTTAAAAGCCTTGTATGGATAGGGTTAACTTAAGAGATGACAGAGGTCAGGCAAGACACAGCCTGAGGTAGAGTATGCGTGAAGTATTTCCCCAACAATATCGAGGAATTCATTCTCTGGGTTCATCATTAGATTCTACATAAAAAGAGATAAGCCTTACATCTAGATCTAGTTCACTTTTCTCTCAGCCGAACCGCTGCGTACGCACGTAGGCCCTGCACGGTTAAAACAAAATAAAATCATTTATCACATTCATCATGGAGGAAGCAGCTGATAAAAGGAAGAATGTTTACCTAGTTTGATGCGCATTCAAATGTTTTATGTAAATTTTTTCTCCGTTGGTTCTGTCTTTCATTTCGTTGAAGAAATGTTCATTCCTGTTAAGTGCGCCCCTTTTAGGCTTTTCTCTCTCTCTCTCTCTCTCTCTCTCTCTCTCTCTCTCTCTCTCTCTCTCTCTCTCTCTCTCTCTCTCTCTCTCTCTCTGTCTCTCTCTCCCTCTCTCTCTCTGTGCATATCTTTTTTCCCCTCTAAAATCCTTATAGTTGTTTATGTGAAACTTCCTCTCTCCATCTCTATCCTTGTCTCCATCTATCTTCTGAATATGTCTTTGTAGTTCTCCTTCTCTCTATCTATTTGTTTCTCTAAATCTGTATGGCTGTCTACCTCTCTTCGTCTCTCTCCATCTCTTCGTCTTTCTGAGTTTTTGTCATTCTTCTCAATATTTGTTTTTGCAGGTGTCACTCCTTTTCACTCTATCTCTCCCCCTCCCCCCCCCCCTTTTTTTTTTTCCCTCTCCCTCTCTTTCTCTTTCTCTCCCTCTTTCTTACTTAATTTCTGTTCTTGCTTTTCTGCATCCTGGCGCATCCATTTCCCATGCTGATTATCTATTCCTAGCATCCAAACCAAAACACATTATCTAATCTGACACAAATAAAACATAACAAGAAAGATATCTACCCGGATTCAATACGTCTGTCCTGAGTGTGTTGGATGTGAGAAGTGCGTGGGGAGATAAACTGAACCAGCAGGGCAAGACGTTCATGCATGCATGTCTGGCTTTCTGTCACGTGTTCTAAACTTGCTGTAAACAGTTGATGGGCCTCAAAAATAAACACAAGATCTCCGGTGCATGATGAACCCAAACACCATACACATGGACAAACACATCGCGGTCGACACAAAGAATGTCTTTTTATCAACACTAGTTTTTAATAAAAAATTCTTGTATTAATGCGCAAAACAGACGTTCAAACCTTTTTTTTTAACTCAGAAAGATGCGGGAAAGTCAGAACCACCTCTTAGTGCTGAGTTTGTCTGACCTCACAGATCCACGCCAAATCTGGCAAGAGGTGAGTTAGATACACAGCATGCCTTCCCACGCGTGGCCTTTCACAAGCGGTGCACGCCGACCCAGTCGGAATGTTTTACAGTTCTTGTCGGAGAGAGATGCGCACCGCACCGACGCCATTGTAAGATTTAACAACAAAGATGTGTCACGGCACAGGCGCCTTTGTACGATTGAACAACAAAGATGTGTCACCGCACCGACGCAATTGTAAGATTTAACAACAAAAATGTGTCACCGCACCGTCGCCAGTGAAAGCTTTAACAACAAAGACGTGGCACCGCACCGTCGCCACTGACAGCTTTAACAACAAAGACGTGGCACTGTGCCATCGCCACTGACAACTTTAACAACAAAGGCGTGGCACCGCACCGTCGCCACTGACAGCTTTAACAACAAAGACGTGGCACCGCACCGTCGCCACTGACAGCTTTAACAACAAAGACGTGGCACCGCACCGTCGCCACTGACAGCTTTAACAACAAAGACGTGGCACCGCACCGTCGCCACTGACAGCTTTAACAACAAAGACGTGGCATCGCACCGTCGCCACTGACAGCTTTAACAACAAAGACGTGGCACCGCACCGTCGCCACTGACAGCTTTAACAACAAAGACGTGGCACCGCACCGTCGCCACTGACAGCTTTAACAACAAAGACGTGGCACCGCACCGTCGCCACTGACAGCTTTAACAACAAAGACGTGGCACCGCACCGTCGTCACTGACAGCTTTAACAACAAAGACGTGGCACCGCACCGTCGTCACTGACAGCTTTAACAACAAAGACGTGGCACCGCACCGTTGTAAGATATGAAAACAAAGATCTGAAGAGGGATGTGACATTCCTGTTGCAAGATTACACCGACCCTAGGAGATGTGAAAAGAGTCGTCATGGCCACTGAATTTTTGTCCAGGTCGTACGTCAGAAATTAAAAAATCAACATCAGGGCCCTGGCACTATATCGAGATGTCCACCAACACTTTGCTAAGATGGTACATCAGAAATTCAATAATCAACATCAGAACCCTGGTGCTTTATCAAGATGCCCACCAGCACTATTGTAAAATCGTACATCAGAAATTGTGTGATCAACATCGTCGGGTGATACAAGTATTTAAAACCAGAAGTTTCAACGCAGAGCATCCCCTCTGAAGAGAATACAGGATATGTGATCGAAGCAAATGTTTTTTTGTTTTTTTTTTTTTGAAAACATGCAAGTTAAAAATTATATTGTAAAAGAAAGCATTCCATATTGAGCATTTTATTCATTAAAGGACTCTGAGGTGAAAGATCTTTATTCATACATCAAGATAATAGAATTTCGAGTGAACAAAAAGAAGAGAGAGAGAGAGAGAGAGAGAGAGAGAGAGAGAGAGAGAGAGAGAGAGAGAGAGAGAGAGAGAGAGAGAGAGAGAGAGAGAGAGAGAGAGAGAGAGAGAGAGAGAGAAAATCGAAAAAGGCTAAATTTTGTTACAGTCCTCAGTCCAAGCAAAAGCACATATTTGAATAAATAAGAATTATAAACTACAGTTGTAGCATTTTTCCCTGCATAGCTTGGAAATTTCTCATTACAGGATGGACTGCATCAACAAACCACTCACTTGTTCAGACACCAGATGTGTACACTCTATACATTGCTGGAGACAGCTTAACCTGCACCCTCCAACTGCCCTCTGGCGCAGTCTGACTTATTTTTTTCTTCTTTTAACAACAAAGAGCGAGCTGTGTGTTATAAGGTATTGGCGTCTTGGCCCGCCGTGCCCCCATGTGTTTGGACCAATCAGAGACCTGGATGCGGACACCACCCACTTTCCCTTCCTTCCCCCTCCCTCCCCTGTATGGAGAATCTCCGACATGTTTACGTGAAGTGTTGAATGGCTCTCTACCATGCTATTCATGCCGGACGTGCGAGTCTCGTTGAATAATTCTAGCAAAGGGGAGCTTGACCTAGATCGCTCTCTTTCGGCTCTTGCCTCTGCAATGAAATTCGAAACTCGGTGAGACGAGTCCGCCAGAAAAGAGAGAGAGAGAGAGAGAGAGAGAGAGAGAGAGAGAGAGAGAGAGAGAGAGAGAGAGAGAGAGAGAGAGAGAGAGAGAGAGAGAGAGAGAGAGAGAGAGAGAGAGAGAGAGAGAGAGAGAGAGAGATCAATAATAGTCCCTGAAAGTTGTGGGAGAGAGACACTCACTACTCAGGCCAGCTCGGAGCTGGGTCATACACGGAATAACTTGCGACCTTAGCTCGTTTTTTCTCTCACCCAAGCTTTGTTTTTAGTCCTACAAAAAGGTAACGCAAGATTCTATACAGTCTACCCATTATTTTCCTTTGTTTTTATTTCTTTTTTTCACGGATGGTTTCACACATACATGAGCGCTGGCAGTGCCTCTTGCGACACCAGTTGCCGATGATGATAAAAACACATGCATGAGCGCAGAGCTGGGCCATTTCATCATCAGCCGTAGCTGTGTGTAGATCTGGCTCGGCGCTAGTTCTCCACGTGGCTTGCTCGCTTGTGTGTCTGTGTCCCTCTCCTGGTCTCACTCCTCACCAGCACCGCCGCTCCTGGTTTCTAAGAAAAGTCGGGCGGACTGTTGTGTTGAGATTTAATTATAGGAATAATTCCTTTTTCAGGCAATACATACCTAGAAGTCCGTGTTGTTATCTTAATTCTTCAATCGTTGGTTTTAATTTTATCGGTAAGTGAGATCGCGTAAATTTTATATCCCTTTTTCTTTTATAGACCTCTGTTGATTTTTTGTGTATATATGTTATTTTTATCTTTTTTTTTTTCTTTCATTTTTATACATTATTTTGTAATGATTTAATTTTACAATTGCTATGTCTGTAATCAAGATGTACCTTGTGGAGACAGTTTTATGTTGATTTTTTGTTTAATCCGTGAGTCGTATGAATAAACGTAAGATAATGCTTTTGGTACGCATTTCTTTTACTACCGGCCAACGTTAGGTGCCATTTTCGTTATATCGCACATTTAAAAAAATAATAATAATAAGAGTGGTGGTTTGTGATTTACGGTAGGCTAATCTGAGATCAGTGAATTGCGCATTCTTTCTTAAATAATTTGATGGCAAAAACTTTTCTTGTACCTGGGAGTGTAAAGTCCTTACTTTTATGCTTTTATAGTACCTGGGAGTGTAAAATCCTTACTTTTATGCTTTACTTGTACCTGGGAGTGTAAAGTCCTTACTTTTATGCTTTTCTAGTACCTGTGAGTGTTAAGTCTTTACGATTTACTTGTACATGCTGCCCTAATTGCCCACGGCAAAAAGGGCAGTAAGTAAGTAATTTACTTGTACATGAGAGTGTAACGTCTATACGCTTTTCTTGTACATGCTAGTGCTAAGACTTTACTTTTACCTTTGATTTGTACCTGCGAGTGTTATCTCCTTATTTTTTCCGCTTTAATTGTTCCTGCAAGTATTAAATCCTTTCTTTTACGCTTTACTTGTACCTGAGACTGTTAAGTCCTAACTTTACGAACTGTTGTGATGATTTTCTGCAATAAGTATTTTGATATCTTGCATATTCTGCTAACCGCTCCTAGAAATTAACAGTGTCCTTATTATGTTCATATGGTGACCAGGTCCTGCACCTTAGAGCTCCTTGGATCTCAGTTTTTTGTGAGTGATGAGAGCTTGAGTCGCTTCTCTCTGCTCCTTGGCGTCCAAAGTCTGAAAGAAGTGTTAAGAAGATGACAAGCTCCGAACTACGCTTCGGCATATGAAGATACCAGTATTACTACAATAATTATGTCGATTTCATGACCCGCTCCTTACAGCTCCCGGACTTTCTAGGCCATACATGGCTTTCGATCTCGGATTACTCTTCACTGATTCTTGAAGTTTTAGAATTTTCATGTATTTTGACGTCTTGACGTGCTCCTTTTTGCTCCCTGGCGTCTTAATTTTGTATGTTGCCGTGGTAACAGGCTTCCGTACAGCTTCTCGCCATCTTGTCTAAAGTCTTCACGAACGCTTAAAAAGTGCCATGCTCCTGGCTGTTCCTAGGCGTCTGTAGTTCTATTTAGTGTTGATATCATGACGTTCTTTTTACATCTTCCCGGCTCCCAAAGTCTCTATGCTTGTTGTGGTCTTGACATGCCCCCCTATTGCTTTTTTGGCTTCTAAAATGAATGCTGAAACAATTATTTGGCGCTTGGCGTCCATAGTTTCTGACAATCTTGAAATTGGAGTCCGGCGCTTGTATATATGTTCAAATTATGTCTTGCTCTTCCTTACTGTTCTTTTGACATTTAGGTTTTCTGTGCACTTCGATAAAACAACCAGCTATTTATTGCTTATAATATTGAAATATTTACAGGCGCCTTGCCGCCTTTTTTAGCCCAGAGTCTCTCTTAGTCTTTGGCAATGTCCTTATCGTTATGTTCCGTAGTGTCCAATATGTGTATAGTCTACATATCATATACATATATTTCTATGATCCTGGTAAAGCCACGTCCGCTTTAGTGTCTATAACCATATCGGGGAATCTTTCTAGCCTGTGTTCTAAGGATTTCCTTTTTGTCCAGGTTTCCTAACATTCATGATTCAAGTTATTCCAACAAAGAAAGGGAGTGAACCCGCGCGCCATGAAAAATAAAAGCCTCGGTGACGTTCATTTAAAAACCATGGACGGCTTAAGAGAATTTCATATAATGCCATGCTTGAAGTGTCATGCTTTGTGGAGAGCTACACTGGAGTGAAATTCCTAACATAATAATAATAATTTCTTTCTTTCTTGTTTCATAATGATGTTGCTTAGTGCTGCAATACTTCCACACCCCAAATAAAAATGTTAAAAGAATATTAAACAGTCACCAACTTAAATCAAGGTCAATGAAGTCAGGAAAACACATGTATTTAACATAGGAAACGTTTCTTCTTTTATTTTGGCTTCTTATACTAACCCTGTCAGAGGCTCAAGTAAACAGACTGAATCAAGAGGACCCGTGTCGGATTCACGTGAAGCTGATGAAATTGTCAAATAAAAAAAAAATAATAATAAACTTTGGCCTCTATGGACTACCGCCAAGTGTGCTGAAATACTCTCTTAATTTAATTAATACCATTGATCCACTCATTTTTTTTTTTTTGCTTTTTCTTTCTTTTTTTCTTTTTTTTATACCTCAAATCAAACTGTGCTTCCTCAATAAGCCTTAAAATTCTTTCCCTCGGCATATAATTTGAATCAGCTAACTAACAACTTCCATAATGCACATTGCTTTTCCCACTGAAGTACACTGATCTATTATATCCACAATTTCTTTTTTCTTTTTGTGCTGTTTTCCTCTTCCAACGCATTTATTGGATATTTGATAGATTTCAATTTAACGTGTTACCCTCAACCGATGAATTATTCAATATTTGTCGACACTTATCTTCGTGTAATACACTTTTTCGCTTAGCTGGACTTTTATAATTAAGGAAAATCATCATCAGCTTAAGTATTGATTTCCCATAAAAACCAATCAGAAAGGTAATTACCAAATCGATAGGCCCAGCTCCAGGGTTGGTGCGATCCTGAAAATGTCAGGTAGAGTCCCAGAAAGGGTGGTGACAGCCCCGCAGCAGAGCAATAGTTCGGTTCTAAGTTTGTCCTGCAGCCTTTTGTTTCGTCAGTGAAAGTTCCCACAAACTTTTTTTTAATCCATCTGTCTGTCTATCTCTCTTTTTGACTTGCTATATTCTATCTATACGTTTATCTACTCACCTTACTCCATTTCTGTCTGTCTGTCTGTCTGTCTGTCTCTGTCTCTGTCTCTGTCTCTCTCTGTCTCTCTCTCTCTCTGTCTCTCTCTCTCTCTCTCTCTCTCTCTCTCCCCCCCCCCCCCTTTCCTCCCCCCCTCTCTCTCTCTCTTTCTCTCTCGCTTTCTCTCTCTCTCTCTCTCTCTCTCTCTCTCTCTCTCTCTCTCTCTCTCTCTCTCTCTCTCTCTCCCTCCCTCCCTCCCTTTCTCTCTATCTATCTATACATAATATCTAACTAAAATTTAATGTCTATATAGATTTCAACCAATTTACTTATCTAAATAAACCAATCAATCAATCTATCTGTCCATCTCTTTGAATATTGTTCTATAATAATTATATAGAGAAGAGACATAACGGCCATTATGAAAAAAAAACAACAACAGATTCCGATAGAGGGCCAGATACCTTAGCTGCTAGAGCGTCGGATTGACAATGAGGATGTCTGGGCTCGATTTATGACGGGGTCATCGTCATGGTGGGGGTGGAATCTCAATGTGTCTGCCCTATCTTTGGCTTCTAGGAAGGATACCATCTTGTTTTGAAAAATTTTCGGGAAACTTGAGGGATGTAAAGCTAACGAGGAAACAGAATTTGCGTTCTAGCAGGTTTT